>CAEFZX010015063.1:0-59350 GCA_903066825.1 Alfaro cultratus
TATTTATTTTTTTCACAAGGAAGCATTGTTAATTTTAATGTCAATTTCTCAATTGAGAAAACTCAAAATGATGTTTTGCCTCCCAATCAGCTGATGGGTTTAAAATAAAATCCCAAAAGCTATGAAACCTGAAAAAACACAAGAATCATCAGTGACATAAAATTTGTTCAAATTGGAATTACAAAAATCAGTTTGGTTAATGGAAACAGGTCAGTTTTGACAAAAAAAAAAAAAAAAAGCAACTAATTTTCATAAGTTTTTGTGGTACAATGAGGTGAGTTTTTATGGCCATAATCAAATTAGTGTTTAGTGTATCAGTGCTTACTGGAAGTGGTCCACTTTTATACAAGCTCACTGCAATATTATATTTTATATGTTTGTGGATTAGAGAGATATTACTGCTAACACCATCACAGCACCACAGAACCTTTAAAACCAAAACGTCCCTTTAAGATGAGTGAATTCATCTGGAACTTTCATTAAGAAAAAAACTCCCAAGATAATTAGGACCACAATATTAAACTCAGCATGACTGTTTGTCATATAAAAGCTGCCATGGCAACAGTGTATATAAAGAACTGGTATTAAAAGCACTTTAAAGTGACTCATTTTTAGATATTTCAAAAGTGTGAGTTTAGTTTATTTCCTTCCTGAGAAAAGGAACTCATTTCATCAGACTTTTTGAAGGAGCAGACCGATGACATGAATGCAAAATAAATACAAGAGTCTCGTGTTGCTATGTTAAGAATATTTTATAGTTGAATATTTTCTCTGGCAGGTGTTAGCTGTATTAGATACAGACACTGCTCTCCGGTTTTCCCTCCAGTCAGCGTGAGTCTCATCTTGATCCGTCTGGGTTAGCACAAATAGAATCCGAAACATTATATACATACGATACAAAAATAGATTTCACAAAAAAGATCATAAATCGACAGCAGGAAGCTTTATAAAATTACAAATATATTTCTGTTACAAAAAGCCTTTTTTGTTTAAATAACTCTTCCAGCTCAAGTTTTGGATGAGAGAGTGGAGCCTGGAGTGTCTGTCTGGATGAAGTTAGTGATCCAAACTCGTTTTAGTTCCAGTTCTACAGAAAGCAGATTGAGAACGTCCCTGCAGGACATAGAGTCCAGAAAGTGTGTGTGGACCGACTGCAGCAGCCTTCAGGGTTCTGCTGCTGTTCTCTCCAGCTGCATCCTGCTGGGCAGCTGACCAGGCGCGTTTCAACTGCTCAGCGAGGGTCCAGAAATCCACTCCCTCCCTCCGTCATGGCTGCGCTCCAAGGTGATAGAGCTCCTGGGTCACATGCCTGAGGACAGACAGACGGACAGAGAGACACGATCAGGGATCTGAGTTGCCGGATCTATTCTCAGAGCGGCAGACGCTTGATTTAACGGGCTGGATGTCGTAAAGCCATCGTTCTCTGAAGTAAATAAAAATTCATACATTCGTGAAAAAATAATTACGGGATCAATATCGAAATATGCAGTATCGCATACCTCTAATGTCTACTGACTGGAAGGACGGACAGAATTTCCTGAATGTCCTGTCTGTCCCCCTCTCTGTTTTAACACAATGGTATGATTCCATATCCTCACATGTGACTGGCCAAAAGGCTGGTTGAGTTTCTTTATAGTTCCATATATTAAGTTGGTATCCACTATTGTTTTAAAAGGACAT
The DNA here is from genome assembly GCA_903066825.1 of Alfaro cultratus. Classification (NCBI taxonomy): domain Eukaryota; kingdom Metazoa; phylum Chordata; class Actinopteri; order Cyprinodontiformes; family Poeciliidae; genus Alfaro; species Alfaro cultratus. Next base: position 1,681 of record CAEFZX010015063.1, read on the forward strand.
TGTTGAAAGAACTGAACATATTTTTACATCTGCCAAAACATGTAAAAGGCTAGTTGTCTGTAATTTGTTTAGTAAAATGTTAAAAACATGTGTTGTAATTAATTTGTAGTTTCACTTTAAGATAGCTGTGTCTCATAAACTGATTTAACTGCAGTTACTGTTGTTTTATTTTACCATTAACATTTTATTGGTAAAGCAGTTTAATATGTAACCTACTTAGAATGTTATAAAAAGTTTAATGCTGTTATTTATAGTTAATTAAAGAGAAAACAAAATTTAGAAATCTAATATTGCTAGGTAAGAGTTTTATAACCTTATGGATACAAGATGGAGTTACATGTGCAAACAAAAGTAGAAAGAGATCCAGGAAGCTGGAGTTGTCGCTGCTTCTGCTAATTTCACAACGCTAGCAGAAGAGTTTTCTTCACAGTCGGGTGACAAGGTGAAAGGCGACCCCATGTCTGTGTCTGATGTAACGCAAGACGTGTGCACAGCATGCCCAACGCCCTTCATAATCCTGACACATCATTGTGTCTTGGGAAGCAGAGGGTAGCGCCTCCCATGGCGCTCCTTGAGAGGTCGTTAGCATAGCTGACACGCAACTGAATGCCCACGCTAATCCCAAAGAGCGGCGGGCGCCGTGGCGCAGGGCGGCTTAATCACACTGGTCCTGACAGACATCAACACTCACTCTCTAATGTCCGGTCCAGGTCGGCGATGAAGTCCTCCAGTTCTTTGGTGTCGCCCAGTTTGGCTGCGGGGGGCGAGAGGGGAAACAGAAAGATGTGTGGCGTTAAATGATGCCCCGTTTATTTTCTGTGTGATTCATTACAGTGACGTTTATTTGAGTGTAGAGCTTCTGAAATGTTCTAAAGTGCCTCAGGTTTGGATTTCTCTGTGTTTCATGAAGGAATATATGGAAGAATGAGAGGGCCAAAACAAAGACCATGGCATAAAATAACTTTTGGATCAGAATTAAAAATTTATTAAATTATTTTAACATATCTCCATTACTTTTGCTTTTTTTCAACACGGTATTTCAATTAATGTCAAATGTTAATGAAACAACCCCATTCAGCCTTTAATTGTTTTTTCTTTGTTTGTTTGTTTTTAATTTGTTTATCTGTGTGTGAACAGGCTAAGAAAAATATGAGAATAGTAATATCTTGTCTTCTCTTCTAAACACATAAAGTGGTGAATTTACAAGCTGGAAGTTTCTTTCTATTAAAAGACAGTTGTTCCTCTACACTGTCACCCTGTTCTGTTGTATTTTACTAGGGGTGTCCTGATACTTTATTCTTCACTTCTGATGCAATATCACAGCTTTGAGTACTGGACGATACCGATATTGACCCAATGCAACATCAGCATGTATCATAAATCATAAATGACTTATTTGACAAGGGATTTAGCTTTATATAAACAGACATAAAATGAAAAAAAAGTTTTACTCAACATATAGATAGATATAAGAAAAGAACTAAAAAAAAAAAACACAACTAAAAGCACTAATCCTCCTGTGAATTTTGCATTTTGAACTTGCTGATTCTTCCTTTAATTCCTCTTTAAATCTTTGACATGTTTCTCCTTCCATATGACCAGAGAGGGGAACAGTGAATGTATTAGAGGTGCTGAGCTCACGTTTGGGTGACATCAGAGGCGGGGAGGTTGTCGCGGGGGAGTTCAGCCTCTCGTCACTGAAGCTGAAGCTATTTCTGTTGAGCGAATCGGCACCTGTCAGGAAGACAAAAGACACACAGATTAATCCGACACCGACACGGCTGACTCTGATCTGTGTCAGAAGAGCAGCTTCTCTTCAGTCTGCATTCTCCATTAATGACAGCCTTTATCTACAGCCTGTCATCTACATGCAGCGTGCGCACGGGGCCAGACTTTTTCCACAAAAGTACAGAAGAAAAAGTTGGGTTTTTTCATGACAGAAAATCTGCAAAAGAAGATCTGTTTAACTGTTTGTTTGCTCTGCTGTCTGCCCCGTTCAGATTCAATCGCTAATATACAGGTAGGCCTGGGTAGCTATGAGATACCTGTGTTCAATAAAATCACCATACTTCCACTGTCTTACAGTAGATACACAAAAATGAAAACAGAAATATTTAACTTTAATACACGCACCTAAAGAAAAATACAAACTAAATTTAGAAGTAGTCATAAATAACTGAGTTATTTTTTTAGAGTTTCTTATGCTTGCCAGCTTGAAGTAGCATTCCCTTCATTAGAGTAACTTTAGATCCAAACAGTCGAATTTGTTTCTCTTGTAAGTTAAAGTGAAATAAGTGAAAACTGTAGGCGCTTACATTCTGCCAGCTGACAGACAGTGCACAGCAACAAGTTGGGGAGAGATGACGCCGTTCAAAGATAAGAACCTTTTCTCTTCTCATTAAAAACACTTCAAAGAGCAGAGAGACAGTAATTGATTGCAGAGATGAAACCTTGGAAACAGAGACGAACCAATCAGGAGTCACCTAACCGATATCCATTTACAAATTTTTTTTTTTTCTGACGTGACAACTTTGGTTTTTTAATGATTGAAAAGGATAAAAAGGACTCAATGTGCTCCGGCATCTTTGGTTTTGGTTGGAGTAGTTTTAAACTAAACACTTATGGATAAAATCAGACGTCTGCAGAAGCTGCTTCAGTCTGATGGCTGTTGGTTGTTGAGTTTATTTACTGCGATCAATTTAAAAACAGATTTTGCTGGATGATAAGTTGACCCAGAAGTTATTGCGATAAAAGATCATATTGTTTTGAGATCATTTTTAAGTAATATGTTGATAATAGCACAAGAACAAGTTCTCAAAGATCAATAAAATTTAAATTCTATTGAACATTTAACACTGGCAATGGAAGACATTTTAAATGTTCAAAATAATAATAATTTAAAAAAAACAGAAACAACAAATAAAATTAATTAAAAAGTCTCCGAAAACAAAACTGTCCTTCAAAAAAAGAGCTGGTTGAGACCAAAGAACCAAACTGAAGACTTTTTATCATCCAGTTTTTGGTAGAAAGAGAGAAGAGAAAAACCGATGAATCATGCAAATGGAAATTATTGAGCATGTTTTAATTACCATGCGATTAACTGATTTATTGCTTATTGCGACAGGCCTATCGATAAGTCAAACTGAACTTGCCTCGTTGCCATTCCTCCCCAGTAGTAAGTAAGAGGAGAAGACAAGGCAGAACTCTGCGCTCCAGTCTGCAGCTTAACAGCGAGTCAGATGTCAAGCACCTACTTACTCCCCACTCTGACCCGCTCCCAGCAGGAGGCAGAGGTCACCACACACACACACACACACACACACACACACACACACACACACACACACAATCATACACACACTCGTAAACTGGGAGTTAGCATCAATGTTTGACTTGAACTCTCCAGGCACCTCTCTTATTCATCTCTGCATCGCTTCTGTCTTCAGTCGTTCTTTTTCACTGACACATCAACATGTGGAAGCAATGGGTGGTTTCTCTTCATTCATCTGCCCCTTCATCTGCAGATCCATCCATCAGGCAGTGAGACAATAGGTCCTCCTTACACTGGACAGCTCTCTCTTCATTAGACTGCCCTGGAGAGGACAGGAATCTGATCCCTTGAGTAAATCCTGAGGCTCTTTAGCTCCAAAAATAAAAAATAAAAACGAGTTCAGACACCTTCCTCCTGAGCCTGTACCGCAGATATTATGCAACTGCAAGATTGTTTGGATGATAACATCCAAACAACCTTGGATGTTATCATATTCAGACTGGTAGAGTCTGAATATCTTCAGGGTTTCCTCTACGTGTAACAGATCGTGGCGCACTGCCACAGCAAAATAAAAGCTACCACATCTTAAAGATGAAGGTTTTTTTCTTTAATATATTAAAACAATGTAAACTCCCTGATCTTGAATATCCCAAAGCCATAAAAGTCTTTTTTATCACACCTTCCATTGGAAGTCTAACCTACTTGTACGTGTGTGTGTGGGGGAAGCTTTTCCACATATGCGGGGCTGGAGGATACTTTTCTCTGTGTGTCAGCATTTGACTCTGACCCAGCTGAGTATCTGGAGCCAGCTCCACAGCTGGGGTAGACAGTTTTTTTTAATAAACCACTCTATGGTCGAGTAATATATGAATATGTGACAGCTGTGCCCAAATTATACTACAGTGGATTTAATCTTTACTCAGATTTGAGGGGGGAAAAAAAAACTTCCACTGCTGTTTGTTGAATGTGGGCCAAGACGAAAGCTAACCAAGCTAATAGCCGTCCAGCAGGGGGCACCAGAGAGATTTGATTTTTTAACTTCATATCTGTTCAATTTTAACCTACTTTTACATATACTCCAAATTTAGAACATCTTATTTCAATTAGAATTGCGTTTGGAATTTAAAGTAACTAACTAATAGCTTCATTATGTATGTTAACAGTCACAAAGCAATATGTTGGTGGTGAAAGGACGTCCAAAAATGTCACAGTCCAACAAGAATCAATAATCAGAGGAATGAAGTAGTGTAGCAATGATTATTTATGTAGGCTATATAAATAATATTTTATTTTTGAAAAACCACATATTATTTAGTAATTCATTGGCGACATGTCAGATGATTTATTTCATCTGTCAGCCCCACCAATCAGAGCTCAGTGGGCGGGGCTACAGTTTCAATTACTTCATGGTGAAATGGAGCAAATGAACTATAACTGTCGAAATATCATTATCTTAACACATATTACACAAACTTTTTTTAAATATTTTTTGATGCTGTAACTTAATGCAAATGATAAATGGCTTATATTTTATGAACTGTGAATAATTTTAATGCACTTATATTTTACTCATCTGTGTGTTTTGTTTTATTTTTATGACGACGTTTGCATGCTTTATGTATGGCATTCTGATTGATCTGACAGCCTGAAGTGTTATTTATTAGATAATATGAACTTTTTCCTGGTGATATTCTGTCATACAGTGAGTTTAAACAACTTATTATTGGCTTATTAATTACACATATCTTAAATTGCAGCATATGCACCCAAAGACGGTCAATAATTAAAAAAACATGGAAGTGATTTTTTCACTTACAAAGAAAACCCATAATAAAAAAAAAAAAGATTTAGCCTTTGAACCCATAAAACCTGAGGCTGGTTCTGTTCAAAGAGTTATTGTGAATTTCAACCCATAAATTCTGGCTCGCGAGCTTCTATTCAGGTGACTCAGTCAGTGACATGGAGGTAGAAAAGGCCACATGGAAAGAAAAGCCGGTCAGGGAGGAGGAGGTAAGACTCACTGTCGGTGTCGCTGATCCCGCTGTCGCTGACGCTCGCGCTGCTCCTCCTCTTCGCCGTCTTCAGGTGCTCGTCGTACCTGAAGTGTCGCTTCTCCACGGGCGACGTGAAGTCTTCGATAACCGCGTCGAACTCGCACAGGACGTCGCTCAGGTCCTCCTCCTTGACGAGCTTCGCTGCAACGCGGAGGAGGAGGCGGCAGCTGTCATTCTACAGTTTAGGTCATTATTATACATGAAACCCTCCGACCAGGTGGCAGAGGAGCACGAAGCTGGAGCTAAAAGAGTGACAATAAATAATACAAATGGACCTACCTGGAGTCTTCAGTTTCGGGGACTTCATGATGCCACCAGTCGGGTTTTAGAATATCCGGAAACTTCCTAAAAATGTCCGTATAATAAAATGTCCCAGTCTGTCCCTGTGCGGAACGGTGAAGCTCTGATGCTCTGTTTGACCCCTCAGGCCGAGGACTGGCGCTTTTAAACGAGCCCGGCCCGAAGGGGGCGGTGCGCGTGTGTCTGAGTGTTCATGTTGACGCGCGTGACTAATAAAACTTTTCCCGGTTAAACTGCGCCGCCTCCCCCCTCCCTCCCCCCTCAGAAAAGATGTTTGTAAACAACCGTGGTGTTTAGCCGCCAAGAGGCGCAGTAATGCACATGTTCTTCTGATGAGGATCCAGTTGCTGTGTGACCAGGCAGACCATAATACTCAGTGACCACACGGATATACAAGAACCAGCATCATCTTCAGTCATATCTGGGGCTTATTAAGGGATCAGGTGCTAATATCAAATATTATAACCTGCTTTTATTATCCTAAGTCGCCATAAAAGTAATACAGCCTTGGAAAAACGAAGTTCATCCTGCTGATTCCATCTAAGGGAGAAAGTACCAGCCATGTAAAAACATCCTGATTTTTTTGTTTTGTTTTTTACTTGTTCTATGAAATATAGACCATAAATAATTCTGGGTTCCTTTAATACAACCAGGTTAGGTTATGAGTTTGATGGATGGTTTCACAATACAATTAGTTAAATTAACTACTTTGTCTAATGTTAAGATAATAAATGAGCATGTTGAATAAGACTTAAATTTGTATGAGACTTGGGTTAAAATGAACGGTTTTTTTATATTCTATATAAAAAATCTGAAAATGTAAAAGTAAATAGACAACATATTTTCTAATAACATTTTTACAGACAACCAACTGAACTTTTATAACCTTGTTTATATGTACGTGTATATTAACTTTATGACCAATTTTCTGGTCACAGAGTGATTATTGAGAATAATGCTAGACCTTAGGCCAATTTTATGTCAACTAACATCAACAAAAACCACTTAATTCACTTTTTAGCAGAGACATTTCATACTGCAGGCAGTTTATAGAAAACTGAACAAATAAAAGACTGAAGGCTAATAGCTAAGCTGGTTCAGGTGCTCTGTTTTAGTTCATTTTAGCTAAAGAGAACAACTCAAATTCAAATATTTTTCGAATACAATATGGCTATACTTTAAGTGTGAGGCTGCAATAAATAAATAAATGTCCATGTTATCATATGACAGGCTTAGTGGAGTTCTATCAAAGATGTCACAGTAACAAATAGTTGTTCCATTTTCATGTGACGATGGCGCCTGTCTAACTTTAGCATAATAAGACAGAAACTGTGTTGGTAAGAAAAGAATGAGAAACTTAACTTATTTTTAAGTTGTTGTGAAATATAAACACAAAAATGAGAATCCATTAGATGGTTTCACTTGCTAGGATTAGATAAAGCGGGTGGTGTCCTCAAACTAGTTGTTAGCCTTCCACCATGTTCTTCTATTTACTTCAGATTCACAGCAATTTGACATCTGTCAAATAAAGATAAGAGAATGATTATGACCTGACAGGACTTGAATTCAGAAAATAGAAGTAATTTACAAGATCTAGAGAGCATAAAACTGTTTCCTCAGACAAACATCTCCTAAGTCTTGCTGTTTTTGCAGAGTTCGTGCCTTCATTATCTCTGAGCCCAATAATTGTGAGACAGGTTCATGTACCTGGTTGGGTGTTTTGGCCAAATCTGTGAGCAAAACCAAGTTTATGCTGCCATCTGCCGGCAGAACATCAAAGCTGACAAGACCAGCAACTAAATAACTTCCGAGCCAAACCTGAAAGGTTTTGACACAACTTCGAAGTCGAAGAGTTTAAATTGAAGTTAGTCGAAGACTGAGGTGAAATGCTGGACTTACTTAAATCCAATGGACAGGCGTAAAAACTTTTCTGAGACCACTACTCATTTTACAAGCTAGTCACGATGTCTTCCGAGTTTGTTTTCATCCCTTTTAATCAGTTAGTCAGTGGAAATACTACAGCTACTACTCAGAGGAGATTACTTGGTTGTTTCTTAAGATGCCAAACGTGAGGCGCTCCATGTTCAGGGCTTATTCGAGTCTCACTTTGATTAATCAGTGAAGTTGACACTAAATACACAAAGCCAGTTAATCATATTTATTAAAACACAATAAATTACACATCTACTTACATATATACATTACTTCCGTTTCATTTCCTATTGTATTTGTAAGCTTAAAAATTTTATATATATATTGCAAACACACAAAAACGTGGTGTCTAATTTGTGTTATAGCTCATGAGGGAAGATGACGTAACAGTTATACTGACATCTAGTGGTCAGGAGAGAGTTTGCAAATAACTTCCAGTCAAGCTTTCTAACGAGAAATGATATAGAAATTGGTTAAATAAAATGCAAATTATAAAAATAGCTTGAAAAAGTTGTATCTGTTGCCCCATGTTTATATCAGACTTTGTACTTTTACCTTTGCTTCTCTTTTTCTTTTTGTTTTTATTTGAAGAAGTTAGTTTGTGGATTATCTGTTTTTGCATTCTAGTCATCCAGTTGATCAGACCTATACATGCTGAACTACTTTATCAAACAGTATACTTGTTTTCTGGTTACTTATTCAACAGGAAGCACTTTAACATAGTGCTGAAAGATGTGCTGCACACATGTATATTACATTTACCTTGCTACTTCTGGGATGATTAACTACTTTTTTAACAAACCTTTTTCTTATTTCACTGTAACAAATACATTTTATATTAAATGTTGGATCCAGATGCAAATAAATATAAAAACCATTTATTATTTTCAATCTAATGATCTGATGATGACGAACAACTTGGTGTTGGTGTGAGATGTCAATAAATTACGTTAATGTTTGTGGTTGTAAAGGGACAAAACTGCAACATGTTCCAGGGTTGGTAATAATTCTGCATGTCTGCCTCTACATTCTAAACATTTACTTAGCGTTTCCCTGTGTTTTCACGAGCATGTGTCACTCAAAGTCGCAGCCGAGAAGCTCTAGTCTCATGGTGATGGAGTTCCACCATCTTTTGGGGACGACTCGGATAAAGCGAGTGAAGATGGGAGGATAGATGTAGTTCCTCACATGGTCGTTGTTGTTTGTGTTTCCGTCAAACATCTAGATGTATGAGAGTGAGAGAGAGAGAGAGAGAGAGAGAGAGTGAGAGAGAGAGAGAGAGAGAGAGAAAACGTCTTTCAATATCAAGAAACGCTTCAGTCCAAGAAAACATACCTGTGCTCTTTACATTGGCTCACCTTTACAGTTACATCATCATCGTCCATGCAGTAAGTCCAGTGTATCCCATTGTCACTGTACTGCAGGGCGTACTTCATGACGTACATCTCCTTCGTCATGGACTTGGCTCCCTGTGTTTCAATGCCTGTGATCTTCTTAATGCGAGGTAGTTCCACCTGGATCCACTGGTTCATGTCACTGTGCTGAATAAAACATAGCACAAGGACACTTTGTGAAATATATGACATATTTTCTAAAGCATTACCCAATTTATGTCTACTAAGAATTAGAACAATTATTATTGGACATTTTTCCATTTTGTCACATGTCAACAAGTGATTTCAATGCATTTTATTGGGATTCTATATAAAAGACCAACATGAAGAAGTGAATAAGTGAGAAGTGGAAGGAAAATAATAGCTGTTTGTCAAAATCCATTACTAGTGATCAGATAAAATCAGATAAAATTCCTCCAGAACTGAAATGTCTGCAGTAATTACTACCTTAGCTCTCCATGCGTTGATGGAACCCTGCTTGTTGAGGCGACCGAGAGAGGCTTTCCAGAGTCCACCGAACCAGCTGGACCCCTCAGAGCTGGCTGTGATGCGTCTGTCCTCTATCAGCCCGCTCTCCATCCCCAAAGGCACGGAGCAGCCTGAACGCAGACAAGCATAATCCTTCAATGCTTTAGCCATTAGGTTAGCATGTAGCTGGTCGTGGAGTTCAAGGGGAGGTCAACTATTGATTACCTTTCTTTTTTCTTTCAGTTTTTTTTCCTTTTGAATTGCTCAAAGTAGCTTGCACTGAATCATGCTTTTATGAAAAGTGCTGTGCATATATATTTCCAAAAGGTGTATTTATACCAATAGAACGTGCTCCTTACATTGTAAAAGCCCTGGAGCTACAGTAAAACCAAGGAGAGCTTCACCTACTGTCATAGTGATTTGATTGGAGCTTTTGTCCAACAATCTGGAATCAGTTACAGACCTACCTGCAGATAGGTCTGCAGTTACAGACCTACCTGCAGTTACAGACCTACCTGCAGGTAGGTCTGTAAGGTTCTGTTCACTGCAGACCAGTGAAGCTAATGCTGTGTGATGATGAGCACCATTTTGTAATTAAAAACAGAACCAACTTTTCTTCATATGTGTCTGAACCCTAACATGCCTATCTCAGATATGATGTAGATAGTTGTGATATAAAACCTTCCAATCAGGCATTACATTATGACTACTGAAAAGTAAAACAAGTAACACTTATCTTTTCATCATGGGACCTGTTCTGAGTGGCATAAACCAGAGAGCAAGTCATTGTTTTTTGTTTTTTTTTGTCCACAAAAAACTAGACGCAGGAAAAATGAACAAGTGTAGGTTTAACAAAGATCTGATTGTGATGGGTTGAATCCCGGATCACAGCATCTCCAACGTGACCCTCTTTGCTGGGTGTTCCTGTTCCTGGTCTACAGTTGTGGATGTCTTATCAAAAGTGGTCCAAGAAAAGAACAGTGCTCAACCGGGTGACAGGGCCTGTTTTGACATTGTAGGCATTGGAAATGTTAAGCCACCAAAATAAGAAAAAGATTTGGGTTCCTGAGTCCAACTGTTGGCGATTACACCAAACACACAGCAAACCAAACTAGTATCTCTTTGACTTTCGTCCACATTAACTTGCTGAGCAAAAGTCTTACCGTCAAGCTCACAACCGTAGAACTCCATGCGGATTGTTGCTGCGTTATTCCAGGTGATTGGGTGGAGCCTAATGAACCGTCCAATCAAAGGAGGAAAGAAGGTGTTTGTCTCTGTCTGAGAGGCTTCCTCGTTCCCTTGAAACGTCTGAGTACGCCACAAACACGGGGGCATAAACAAGTAATCATGCGTGAATTCATTCTGAAAATGAATGATTCAAACTTCCCTACCTTCCAGAATTCCCTGCTGTCGCCTTTGTAAAAGATCCATTTGCGGCGGTCGTTGCTGTACGAGATGGAGAAATTTGTGGCGTACTGGGACTGGAATAACTGCCAGGCTCCTTGTGTGGCCACCTGGCTGATCACAACTGGCCGCTTGAAGTCCACCTTATAGCGGAGGTCCACAGGTAATAGATTAAGTATATTGAGTGCTTTCTATTTGTACTTAAAAGTCAAATATTCCTAGTTCCTGTTTGGAAAAGCAACAGCAATGTCCCCTGAACACTGGAAAAGCTGAGCTAGCTGAGAAACCCAGATTTTTGTATCCAATATGGCAGCTTCCATAAGAACGCTTTTCTGACAGTTTCTGTCTCATTAAACTAGCGAAAGCCAAAGTAAAATACATATCTCTGGATGTATTCCTTTTGTGTTTAAATACAAAAAATAGCCTGAACAACATTGTTATTGGCTCGTTTTGCTAATAGTAGTTAGCACCAAGGTAAATCCCACCATTCAGAAAGTCTTTCCTGTCTAGTTCCAAGTTCTGACTTCCAAAACAAGCTGAATTCAGCACAAACAGAACGAAAATGTACAGATTGAAAAATATAGAACTCTTACCTGAATCCAGTCGCCTTTCTTGTCTGTGCTCCATGCATTGTATTTACCCTGGTTATTTAGCCTGGCAAGATGGGGCGCCCAGGATCCTTAATATGTGGACAGATATTTTTATTCATATTTTTAAAGTGGCTGGCTGGAGTAGAATATCAGGAGGGCTATGACTACCTCTTGAGTTGCTGGCTGTGATCTGGTCATCTTTCACGTTGCCCGACTCAAGACCCATAGGATGGTAGCAATCTGAAATATAAAAAAATATCATGGCTAAAATACAACACATCAGTGTCAGACAATTAGTGAAGGAAAAAAAAAGTTTTTCAACCCCAAAAATTGTTGTTGGATTGACTATATCTAAAAGACGAACAATTTCTTTGCTAAATTTACAACTAATAAGCACCCTTGTCAAAAATGTGTGGGAAAAAAAACTGTTCACAATAAATTCGTATTTTATTTCAAAAGCATAATAACGCTTCTTTCTTTTCTTTTCTTTTTTTTAAAAAAAAGAAATATAGCTTTTAAATTTAAACAAAACTCATACAAGGAATAATTGTGTGTAACAACAGGAATCGATCAAAATTCCATAATTTATCAAAAGTACATTTGTCACTGACATTACAGTGTAACATAACACAGATAATCTGTGAAAAAATAGTTCCTTTGCCTTCTCCCTATGGACCTGCTGTCATCTACACAAACACACAGCTCCGTCAGAAACAACCAATCGCTGCCAGGAGGAGGGTATTAGTGCTGTCTATCATCCTTGTGTATGACCAGGTACAAATAAAAATTTCTAAGTATAAGCCTTTTTGCATTTTTCTATTTAAAAATATGGAATGTTTTAAATTCTATATTTAAAAAATGCAAAAATATACTTTGAATTCCAACTATTTTGATCTGTGAGTCAAAAACGTTGTACGTATGTTTACCAGCAAGAGTAATAATTGTGTGGGTCACTCTACCCAAAATGTAAACTACTTGTCATTACCAGTTTTTTAGGCTCATAATAAATTTACAATATACGACTATGCATAGCTGTATTCACTCTTGTCTAGAACCAGGAAGAGCGTCTGCATCCCCTTCTTTTGGTTTAGACCAACTTCCGTCTCCAGCTGCCACAGCCCAGGCTTGGATGGATACATCTCCAGAGTTGCAAAGCTCCCTGCAAAAATCCAGCAATGTGTTACGAACACAACATAGATGTTCTTTACATGAACAGGTAGAGGAGCTCATCTGTTTCTCACCAGGCAGCAGGGGAAACACAGCCTGCCTGTAGCTCTTGGTCTTAATGTATTTGAACGTCTGCCCATGGAAGTAAACGCTGTGAACGTCTTTGGGAGAACCCATGTTGATCAGGTGCCACCGCACAAGCTGGTTGGTGTACATCCTCAGGCCCTTAAGACTATATATTATTCCATTGATGGCTACACAAAAAAACACAGACAAAGCAGACAATTGGTTCCTCCAGGCTCTAAAATATCTTCTAACCATCTTGTCATATCATTCTCTTCTGAAATGAATTGATACGGTTTGAACAAGACAAAAAAGTCATGGATTGTTACAGCGGAACTTGAGGTTCTCCATGTCGTAGTCATCCCAAACTCGTTTTCGGTACTTTCTTTGCATAACTTCCTGGTTTTTATTGTAGTACCAGCTCTGTGACTCATCGAAGGTCATGAAAAGCAGCACAAACTCCCTCGTGTCCAGTGGCTTGTTCTTCAGAGTTCCCTCTCGACACACCAGCAATGGACCAATTAAGCCGGAGTGAATGTCCTTCTCCTGCAAGTAATGTTTTAGAAATACATTATTTATACAGTGTGCTGTGAAGTCTGCGTACCTCTTGAACCTTTCCTTAGTTTTTGACGATGCAACTATCCAGCCACAAACCACAATGTTTTCTATTGAAACTTTGAGTTAGAAATATTATCGTCTCAAATAATATTATAACATTGTTTTCCAAATTAAAATTTGATGAGTGCTCTATGTCACACACATCGACACATCGCTACAATTGATCTGTTTTAGGCCTAAGAGTTTAGTGAGCAAACATTAGAGAACCAAGAAGCACAGCAGACAGGTCAGGAAAAACTGTGAAGGGGTTTAAATCAGGCAAGAAGCTCTGCTTGTTTATCACTAGGTATGTAGGAGACGTGACAAAACTGAGGAAGAAGGTTCCTCTGGTAAACTGTAACTACTTACGGGATTGACACCAGAGTAGTACGCCCAGGTCCGACACTCAGACTCGTCCGTAGCTGGCCCTACCATAGGACTGATTTTCCATATGTATGTGTAGGTGGTGTTGGGTTGAACTTCGTTGTCATATTTATACCAGTGCTTGGAGCCGTCCTCGTAGTTCAGACCCTCAAACTGCTTTGTATAGAAAACCCCATTGGGGTGCAGGGAGTACGGACGGTTGGCGTTGTTTTTGAACACAATCTATAAAACAAGAGACAATGATTGATTCTATCACAGAAAGGTCACAATCCAACACAGTTATTGTATGTTTGTTTACTCAGTTACAGCAAAAAGACAGTTTTCTTTGCTTAGCTATTAGTACAGTGGACCTCCATTTCTTTTTTTTCTTGGTGGAAAGTAATTTAAAATTGCATATAAAATTCACCTGTTAAATTTTTTCTTGGAGCATATCTATAATATTTGACAGAAAATGCTGCTTGGGAAGTTGAAATACTGTGGTACAATACTAAATGTCACGCCATTCGCTGATGTTTGCAAAGCAGGTAATCCAGGTGTAACTCCCTTCATTTTCGTTAATGGTGATTGACAGCGACTCAAAGAGTAGCGATAAGGATGATTATAGACGTTACCTTCTGCGCTGTGCTCATTAATAAATATCTTTTTTGTGTGTGCTTGAACTATTAAAATAAGCTATTATAAGCATTTTTAGAGGGAGTATAAAGTCCTGAAGGTAAAATTGAGATGCCAATGGTAACCCTGTGCTCCAGCATTCCAAAACATTGCTTTTCTCTGCAAAGTAATAAAACATTTATTTGTCAAAATAATAGTTTATCTTCACTTCTGGTTTGCATTGTGAATTGGTTGTTCTGAAGGCTTAACCAATGGATGTTCTTAGTTTAGTCTTAAGGTAATATTAATTAGCTTAGGACTTTGAACTTTGTGACTCTACTTCTGCTTCCTACCTTTTCCACAAGGAGCAGGAACAGGACAGTGGATATCCTCACACTATGTCAACTTTTGAACTGCTACTAACAAACAAACACTGTGAAAACAAAATCCGTAGTAGAATATAGCTCTTAATATTAAACAACTTATTTCCAATGATGGACTTTTTCAAAGCATTGTCCTGTTTGATAATAAAATTGTTTTGACCTGAAACTTGAAGGGTGACAGTGTACTTGTCGCTTACTTTTACTCTTAATGCCTTGTGCGGTCAGTTTATTATCTTTAAATTTGAATCATGCATGTATATAAGCAAAAAAGCAGTCAAATGAAGAATACAATTCTAAATCCTTCTGAGAGCAGCTAACTTACCATGATGCTTTGTCCAACCTCAGCTTTGATAACAGGCCCAAGGATGCCTAGGTGCTCATCCATCTCCCCGCGGAGATCAGGAGTGCTGAAGCTCGCATCCAGGTAACCTCGGAAAACAACTTTGGTGAATTTGGTCTCCAGCATGTTTTGCTGTGACTTATCTTGTCTCCTGTGGTAACAAAAAAAACATCACATGAACTAAGTACTATTTTTTTGCATATTTAAATCTTCCCCTTCCCAAAATATGTGTCCTCCATGTTCTTATTTGTGAGCTTACCTCTGTCCGTAACCAGCATAGTCCCATTCAACTTCTTCTGCAGCAATAAAGTATGTCTTGACATCAGGACCTGATAACTTTAAGTAGTATTTAGTAGTTTCGTCCAGGTTGAGATTCTTAATGTCCTCATGGCTGCTGTAGGGGTCTTTGTACGACACATATTCATACTCATTTTGTGTCACATCTTGTTCACTCATATCAGGTTGCTCTGGTTCATCTCCAGGGACATACAGCTGATAGTCACTGAAATCAGGTCGGGGCAAAGCAATAACTATGGGGAAGTTAATCAACTCCTCCTCCTTGGTGACAGGCTGTGGTGCACTGGGCCTTGCCCCACGGGGGGTGAACCCGGGGTTAAATCCTCGTGGGGAAAAGGGTAAGCCACTCCTGGCCTGAGGCTTGTAGACCTTCCTCCTCCTTGTTTTCATGCCTTCACCTTTCTTGGGTATTTGTCTGAGGTTCACTTTTTTGTACTTTTTGGGAGGTGGAGTTGTTCGTAGTGCTTCGTTCTCAAAGTATTTTTTCATGTGATCCGGAATCTCCTCAGGTACCGTGGCCTGAGCTCCATCATAAGTCCAGTTGTGGCCTTGTGGGCTCAAGGAGACAGTTTTGATTGCCTCTGATTTGTTTTCTTTAACATAGATAAATATTTCCTCACTACTTTCTGAAGAACCAAACTCCTCAGAACTGAGCGGCTTCACAGAACCGCCAGAAAGAGAACGGTTGGATGAACCTCTAGTCTCGTTAGAGAAACTTTCCATTGAAGAAGTATTGGACAACTCCCCAGGAAGAAATCCTTTCTCGGAGCTCCTCCCCACTGAACTTGATTTGTTCACTGTACCGTTTTGTGATAGCTTATCTACGCTTAAAAGATGTGTTGCATTCCCAAGGCTGGAATTGGCAGAAACACTCACACCTTCAGTAGCATTCATTCGCAGTCCAAGCTCTTGCTGCAAAGTCGTGTTTGAAGAGTTTCCCTCATTGTTTCCCATGGTCTCCACCAACTCAAGGCTGGTGAGGTTATCTTTGACCACGCTGCTGTTGTCAACTTCCTTGACATCAAGTCCTAAAAGGGACAGTGATTGATTTAATCCAACGGGTGACACATCAGTTGACGTGTTATGGTTATCCTCAACTGCTGAAGTCCGTTGAAACCTGAGACTGCTGATTGGGTCAACATCGGTGTCAGTTGCGTGCCCGCTGTAAAAGAACACATCACCCCGAGTGAGTTGCGCCTCATTCTCATTGGGAAAGAATATATCCTTAGAGGTGTTGCTACTGCCAGATGGATTTGATTCTGTTCTTCTATCTTTGGTATTTGTTGTTAATGTTGTAGTAATTTTAGTAGTGTCTTGTGATTGTACTGGCATGGTCTGATTGGTGGACTCTTGTTTCCCTGTGGGTTGACTGGTCGTCTGTAGTGCTCCCACAGTGACAGAGGTGGGTTGTTTGGATGAAGTGGAAAGGTTGACACTGTCTGCAGAGGCATTTCCATGAACTGTTGAACTTGTAGCATTGAGAAACATTGAACCTGCACCATTGAGAACTGTTGAGTTCATTGTCCCAGCAACTGTAACACTCTCATTATTTAGACTGACTGCAACTACAGAAACAGTCCTGTTGGTGGTTGCTGTGCTTTGATTGCTCAGTGAATCACTGTCGCTGTTGAGAACAGTTGTGTCATTGTCAAGGAATGACTGAGTCCTATTCTTCTGTACAGCTGTTGTATGTGTACTAATGCTGTTGTTTTGCAAATTATGTTCTGTAACATTTTGGTTGTCTACATATTTCCATTGAGTATCATTCATTGCAGTCTGATTTGAAAGGAACTCAGTTTTATTCTTTGTGTCCTTTACATTAGGACTTGCATCGCCGACCATAGGAGCAACATCCATATCATCATAGTCAAATAAACTCAAGTCTAGTATCTCAACATCTGAGTTACCGGACTGATTCTTCAGCGACCGTAGACCTAACTCGTCCGCAAACATGTCCGTGTAGATATCAACCTCCACTGGTTCTGTGGGTACAGATTTGGATTTTTTCTTTTCTTTTTCGATTTCTTCAATGGTTGGGGGCTTCCACTGAGTAAATTCATCAACTCTATTCATGTCATTCTCCTCATACTCATATTGGAGGTCACGGTAGCACTCAACATCTTGAAACTTCACACGCATTCCCTTTGTTGTTTCATGAGTATTCAATGACGCCAAAAGCCAGAAACCTGTTGTGAGACAAATACACATACAAATGTTTGGCAAACAAGTTTTCCAGATAAAACAAAGGGATGAAAAAGTGACTTTGTAGTTGGCTGTTGTCACCTAGGTTGTCCATGGTTATCTTGATGGTCTCTCCAGTCATTGGATAGAGGCTGAGAATGTCTTCAGTTCTGTGATTCAGCTCGAACGAATGGCCATAGAAAGTAGCTGTCTGAATGTAGTCCTGTGCTCCGATGCTGGACACATGCCAAGTTGGAACCTCACCAAAGCAGAAGCCCAAATCAGGGCCACTCTCAAACACATATCCATTTATTGCTGTAAGTTGAAAGAAGACGGACATTAGTTGTCTGAGAAACAGCTGGAAGAAATACACGAGAAGTCCCTACAATGAAAGAGTACATGTTAATACAGATAAATATTACATTGGGCTAAAAGGGATGTTTTGGATGATGACTTTATTTCCTTTTCATCATTACTGTTATCAAGACCGATGCTGTTAAATGTATTGTGGTAGCAGTAAGACTCACTGTGCATGACATTGGACTTATAAAAGTCTGGGTCGGCTTTGTTGACTTTGGATTGATCATAACAACGCCGAATGTTTTCGTCCAGATACCAGCTCTTGTTCTCATCAAACACTGAAAACACAGCATGCTGTTCCTTGTCCGCTCTCAGCTGCAAAAACAAAGGGAATTTTTTTTTAATTACTTCTTAGCTCTTCTTTGAAGAACAAAGATGAGCTAAGTTGTAGAACATTGGGTTTTACACCATGTGGATTGTTTTTTTTTCTGTTGAGTCTTAAGTTGAATATGTTAAAGGTCTTTTCTCCTGCACATCTTCCTTTAGATGACGTAACTCTGTGGAGAAGGATTCTTCAGTTGAAAAATCCAGTTGAACCAAAATGTTGATGATGATCCAGCTGCAGCTGGACTTGGATTGTAACTATTAGTTCCTTAAAGCCCAGAAAACGCTTCTGTTGTAATTTGGAGCTAGATAAATAAACCAAACAGGAAGTCGCATAACCTGACCAAAGTTATTATAGTTAACTAAAGCTAACAACAATAATTCAATACATTCTTTGAAAATTGTATCTTCTGTTGGGTATTCATTACCCAATGGATGCATGCATATAACACTTTAACCTTTTTTAATTCTCCACCTAAAAATTAACAAAAGTACACAACACTAAACCTACTGCTATAACTAATAAAAACTAAACTAAAATTATAAAATATTTAACTAATAATGACTAATAAAAAGTAGCCAACACACTCCAAAAACTAATTAAAGCAAAATTAGACAAACAAAAAGTCACTATAATAAAAATCCCACAACGATCATAACCCTGGTCCTGACCTGTACATTCCTGACATCTAGGGATTGACTCTTGCAGATGAGCATGGGTCCTATCAGGCCCGACGCAACGTCCCGCGGCGTGTCCACGGCGCTGTGATACATCCGCGTCAGACATCGGGAATCTCCATCCAGAGGCTCGTTCTCCTCCAGAACCTTCCACACGTAGGTGTGCGTTTCACCTGGCCGAACGCCATGGCTCTGGTTTCCTGGTTGATTATGTCGCAAGCAACTTCGTCATTTCATGTATTTAAAATTTGTTATGTTTTGTTTGATGTCTTATCTGGGGAATAATCTATACCTCCTTCTGGATAGCTGACTCCCTCCTCTGACTTTTCTACAGTCAGGCCGTGTGGGTAGATACTGTAAGGCCTCGAGGCCAAATTCTTAAAAACAATCTGGGAAAGAGGAAGAAAGTGCATGAAGACATAATCTAATCTGCAAAAAATGATCACACAGTTTCTGCTATTCTGTTTAATATTGTACCAGCACCAAATTTAGGAATATAAGTATTTGGCGTTTATCTTTATATGTCCTATTTCCTAAGTTTAAGGTTTTCCGTTCTATTATAGTCTTACTGTGATGATGTCTCGGATTTGCGCTCTGATCACTGGACCCAAGATGCCCAGCTCATTCTTCCTGTGCTCATTTTCCACCTTTTCAGTGAATGATTCATTTTTGTACAGAGTGTACACCGCCTTCTTGTACTTTGCTCCAATACGGCGTGCCGACTGTGTCAGGTACTGGAGCTTGAAGTCTCTAAACAGAGAGAAAACTCATGTTTAGTGCAGCTCAGACAGCAAGTTTTCATTTTTCATGTCTTTGTGGGGAATGATAACTGAACTTGAGTTTAAATCATTGGCCAGATTTAAACCAGATTGAAATACTGGGACGTGACTTTAAAGGGGCATTATTACGTGTTTTCCAGCCACATATCATTTTAGAACAAAATCAAGTAACTATGTTAACTTCAGTTGTGATAAAAATAATATATAACAAGTATGACTTAAATAAATCTGACTTCATAATTTAATGCCTTGAAATTGGACCTCTGTCTCTTTAAAAACTACTGCTCTTTCTGAAACTCCGCCTTCAGCAAGTCATCACAACGTGGCTCCTCTATTAACCCTTTAACAATGTTTTTACCAGCGTTGCACTGAGAAGTAGCTCCTATAATGAGCTCAGCAGATGCGCAGTTCCATCAGGTGGTTGCTAATTGCTGCTGGCTAGTCTGAAGGAGCTGAGTGCTCTGTGAGGCAGAAGCTCCGCAGCTGCGTCTCGATGGCGGCGCTCGGTCCACCCATGTGTTTTGCACAGCTGAATGGTTGCCACGAACATTAAATGATTCTCAAACATGCGTGAAAGAATGAAGGCAACACCACAGGTATGTTTTTGATAACATTAGAACATATGTAAATCTCAAAAAAGTTAATTTTGCATAATACTGCCCCTTTAAATACACAGTATTTTGAGCAGTGATGCTCAAAAGACTCCCAATGTTGTGAAATTAGTGAAGTTTTATTTAAATTTAAATGTTAAAGTCCCATTGTCGGTCATAGTAGTCAATAGCAGCCGTTGGCAATCTATACGTAAAAATAAAGTTGCTCACTGATCAATCTGTTTGTTGTTGTCTTTTGAATAGTCCCAGACTACTTCTTCCGCAGCAATATAATATTTCCACTCCTTGCTTTGTCGTTTCTGTAAGATTGTCAACTTTCTCACGGGTTCCTTAAACTCTTCGCACTGCCTCACGTCCACGAAGCCGTGCATGCCAGCTGCAAACCAATCAGACACATTCAAGTTGTTCCGGCGGGAAAGAAAATGGTGACTGTTGTTTTAAATGTTCAGGTCCACCCACCTTCCATGTGCTTGGTGGTGAAGGAGGAGAGCAGCCAGCGGCCTGCGTAGGCAGAAACCAGGCTGGCGGTGGCGGAGGAGCCGCTGATCAGCCCCACTGACGACACTTTGTGGCCGCTGTGCGTCAGGACCTGGCCGTTCATATGAACTGAGAAGACCTCGGGTTCTGAGCTCATGCCCACCAGGTGAAGGCTCACAGGGGCGTGGGCACATATACTTACAGCTTGGAGCAGAAATATAAAGGTTTTAATTAGAATTTAGGCAATAAAAGACATTTTTCACTCATTGAGCAACAGATTGTGGAAGTTATTCTAAATTTCATAAATATCATCAACATTACACTACGGTATATCTGTCTATGCATTATGTCGTGACAGTGTAGTATGAGACATTTTCTGTGAAAAAAATCGAGCTCCTCTGCGTTCACCCAGTGCAGTTCTCAATATATACCAAATATAAGTACACCCTCAACTCAAAAGTTGTGATAATGAGCCAATACACTGACCAGGCAAGGATCCTTGCGTGTATCCGTTGATGGTGTATTTGACTTGGTCATCTGAAGAGTGTCCACTTGGCGTGTACAAACTTTCTTTCTCGTCAAAGACCCCAAACAGAAACACAAACTCCTTGTGGAGGCCGTTCTGCTGCCCCGATTCGTCCAAGGTGCCTTTAATCAGAAGGAAGACCAAAGACGCATTAAGTCCAATCTTTAATTCTCGTAAAAGCGAAAGAAGTTATCAACACACAACACTGACCGGCCTTGCAGATGAGCAAAGCGCCGATGAGGCCAGAGTTGTAGTCCTGCACCACGTTTTGGTGGGATATGTAGGTGTAGGTGAGACAGTCGGGGTCATCGGGCAGCGGGGAAACCTCTGGCGTTACCTCCCAGGTGTAAACATGTTCACCATTAGGCTGCACGATGTCGTCCTCTTTTTCCTTCTGTGACGTGTTGTCAAAGTAGTTGGCTCCTGTGGAAAAAATAAGAACCTTTTCTTTCACTTACATGCTAATTTCTACATTGAAACTAGCTTTAGAGCTAGTTTAGAGTAAAGGTGAGGATTTCAAACCAGAGACATGCTGTGTTTGGAGGACTAATTTCAAATCGTTAAACTTCACCTCAACCTGAACAGTTTCCACGGCTGGGTTTGGATAAAACAAGCTAACGTCAAACTTCTGAACTATCTGAAAATACACTGTTCTTCTGAAGTAGCTACGGAATAGTTTTCCATTGACATAAATCCTGCCCGACATTTTGTAGATTAAGACCATGAACGAGATTTAAATACCATATTAATATCTGCCAGTGAAACTACTATATATTTTATTTTATTTTTTTACCAATAATAAGAAATGATTTGCTTGAAAGAAGCTTCTGTGTCTTACATAGAAGTTAGTTTAGTTTTATTCCAAGTGTTCAAAGACATTTGAACCAGAAACAAACCAAAAATACTTGGTAAGATTTTGTGTTTCTCCGCCACATTTTTTTTTAACATGACAAAAACCTGGGATGTTAGAATTTTCAGGACCATGTTATAAATATTTGGTCCTGTTCAACATTGACCGAGTGTAGATCAGAGAAAATCTACAGTAAATTCAAACTTGTGAATGCAAGTCCTTGCAGCTGCGTGTCATATCCTGCTCGGAAAAAAAGAACGGTTATGAGTAGGATGTTTGTGTCAATGATGAGAGGATGAAAAGTCTTGATCCTTATCCTGAATGGTTAGCAGTTAGATGAATAACATCCCTGTGGTGTGCAAACGCCGCAGTAGATTATTGACCAACTTTTAAATTCCTTAAGACGAATGAAGAGGAAATAAACTCCTTCCTGTAAACATGTCTTTAATTAACATTTCCTCTTTGGATTCAGTTTAATCACAGAGGAATTAATTTGAAATTAAGCAGCATCTGTGTTTTTAAATTGTCTAAAATACACTCAGCTGTTTTCCATAAGAACAGACACTGCAAAAACACAAAATCTAATTTCTATTGTAAACATCTTAGTGGACTTGAAATTAGACAAAAAATAACTTACAAGTCACTTTTGTTTAAGTCAATAATTCCTTAATATTGATGAAAAAATATTAGTTCTGTTTGCACTGTGCACATGATGTCACTTAATAATCTACCAATTATAAAGTGAAATAATAATCAAGTGAAATTAATAACATGTCTTGTTATTTCACTTTTATTGTCCAAACAAGCAGAGCAGCATATTTGTACTGTGTAAGTAAAACAATCTGCCTTAAACAAGTACTTTTTCCATCAATATTAAGGAATTATTGACTTATAACAAGCTCCTATATTTCTGAAAAGTTTCTTGTAAGTTAGTTTTGTCTTATTTCAAGTGGACTAAGATATTTGCACTGTAACCTAGACCACAAACACTTGGTGATATTTTGTGTTTTTGCATTGCAGACAGTGATTTCCAAAGGCTTCAGGTCTTCTTCCTGTTGGACTTCAGAACCGTCTGCCTTGATAACCTGCCTGTCCTGGTTAATATGTTAGAAGAAGACAAACAGTTTTGTTTGCTGTATTGGCCAACGCTGCGTGAGTGATGAAGGGTCTAACATCAGGGACGCCTGGAGCGACCCTAATCCAGAGCGTGGCGTTCAGGGTTGGCCCCGCCAGGTGGGAGACTTTCTCTGTGTGTCTTGGTTAATGCCCAACTCACCCTCCGACTGCTTCCCGTAAGCCACTCCGTGTGGGTGGATGCTGTAGGCGCCGTAAGCCATGTTTCTGAAAGTGACGACAATCGTCTCCCCCTCCTCGGCCCTCAGCGTGGGTCCCAGCAGACCTGCAGAGAGAGGCACAGGATCGAGTTTCTTTATTTGGATTTGTGTACGAGCAGTTCTGGGATTTTGCGCAACGTGAAAACACACCGGGGGCACGTTTGGTACCCCTCTCATGTTTTCTGGGTAATTATTAAATATTTGACTGTGGTGGAACAGTGTAAAAGTGAGTTCTGTATTTTATTTTTCCATCATCATAGACCAGGAATCTGCAAGCTTTACAATCCAGAGAGCATTTTTGTTTGTCTTCAGTTCATCAACAAAAACAGCTTAGACACATTTTCTATAATAAAATATTTTTTAAAAAGTAAGCCTGCAGAATGTCATTTTATTAAAGAGAAAAAGTTTTATACATATTTTTGAAAACGTCACCATGTGTGACAGTTTAATCAGTGAAATAATCTGTGAAAAGGTCGAGCTCCTCCACCTCCTCCCAGAGCTACTATTGCTGTCTGAAGTAATACACCATTCCCAGTCCAAATCAGCCAATCAGAGCCAGGAGGCGGGCCTTAATGCTGTCAATCAATCTCATGAATGTGCTGCTAAATGTGCTAATGGTGGAGAAACAACTCACCGTTACAGGAAAACTGTTTATCCGTCATCATCAGAGTTATGCTAGCTAGCCCTAACATTTTTGAGCGGCACGCACACAGCCATGATAGTCAGCGCTAAGACCCGCCTCCTGACTAGTTGTTTCTAGTTAGAACTGGGTGAAAGCAGAGAAGCTGTCCTTTTTTCTCTTTTTTACAGATTATCTGCACCATGTCATACTGTCACATCATAGTGACACTTTCAACAAATATTTTATATACTGTATATATACTGTATATAATTGAAAAAATAATCTTTAAGCTTGTTTTTGAAAATGTTCCCTGTCTGATCTAAAAAAAAAAAAGGATGATCAAAAACATTTAAGTTTGACCCAAAAAAAAAAAAAAAAAAAAAAAATCTATTTTTAAATAGATATTTGTTCCCAGCCTTCTACCAGACGGTCATAGGAGTACCAGGAAGATTCGAGGTCCTCCCTCTAAGGAAAATAGTTTTAAAAAATTTATATTTCTGCTGTGGGAATCGACTTTTGAGGCAGAGTTTCTGCATGATCATTTGCATGGCCATTTGCTTGTTTACCTCCAACCGCACTCACCTAACCAGGGCGGATGAGTCTTTGCCTGGCTGAAGTTTTCGTCATACTCCCGAAAAACCACTTTCTTATAGGTGGGATCCTGCCTGAGGAATGGTGGGAAAATACGAAACATCAATCAGCAAGCCTGCAGGAAGGGAATCGCCACGTCTAGTCATGGTAAAAACAAACAACTCCGTCTCAAAAGTAAAGGAAATGAGTTAGTATTTAGATGTGTGTGGTCAACACAGCCTGTGATGACTGGCATGCGACACCATCTGCAAAATTATTGTCTGGGTTCACACAAATAAAGCACGTGTGTGATTTGATGAAACAGTCAGCGGCCTGCAGAATCACTTTTAGCTGAAACCTTAAAGATTTTATGTGGATTTTAGTCAAAGATCTCCACTTTTTCTGAAGCAACGTTGTCCAGGGAGTCATACCACTTGGGCAAATTCAACTTTGCAGATTGTCGTAGGTTGCATTTCTGTGTGTAGCATAGAGAAAACTCTTTGTTCCTGGATCTGTTTGATACAAAATAATTATTACTTTTTTCTTATCAAAACTTAGATGGTAACTGATAAGTTTGTGTAATACAATGGTGTATTAGGGCCAGTGTAGATGGAAAAAAAATAGTACATTTCAGCCAAAAAATTCTGAAATTTTAGGAGCAGTCTCAAAAATCCGCAGGAAAAAACCAACATTTTCAATTGTGAAATGTTGGCAAATTTTTTATCTAAGAAAAAAAAACTTAGAAATTTTGAGGGGAAACATTTAGGACATTTCTGTCTTCCAAAAGGAAAAAAAAGAGTTTCAAAGCAATAAAAAAAAAAAGTGAACTTTTGAAATTTCTAAATCTTTTCTAAAAAATGTTTCATTTTTGACTAGAAAAATTTGTCACTTTTCAAACTCAGAAATTTTTGGGGGGTTTTTTCCTGAAAATTTTGGATATTTTTTAGAGGAAATTTACTCTTCTCTTTTTTTCCACCTACAGTCACCATAAAATGCTGTCATAATGTAAAGTTTGTTCCAAAAGACCACAGAAAAAAACGATTAAGACTGCTGAAAGAAACAAAGACAAATTGAGCTGTTTCAGTAAAAAACTAAATAAACACTGTATAGTTAATATAAACTATATTAACAGTTTTGTTAAGATTACACACTTAACACACAACTATTATCCAGACAAACAAGCAAAGAGACACCATTCTTGCTGTTTCATTTCTAGCCAACCTGTTTGCATCATTGGCAGAATAATTCCAGTTGATCTCCACAGCAGCGATGTAGTAACGTCTCTCCTTGGATCTCTGCAGGTCCGCTTCAACGACCAGAGCTGCCAGGAGAACCAGGACGGGAAGGAGACGGCGAACTCCTATCCCAGGACAGAGCTTCATGTCTGGGATCAATGCTCCAGGTGAAATGCTGTTCTGTTCCACAAGTCTGTGATCTAACAGAGAGCTGCGCTGTGTGTGTTATCTGTCACTGACACACACACACACACACATCTGTTTCCAAACAGTATGTACCGGGGCAATGAGCTGTTCCTCAGTGCAGTTTTTTTTCTTTCTTTCTCGGTCTTGTAATTGAAATCATATGTCCTTTATCTTGAGTCATCCCTGAGGTTGTACCCAGTCCCATCTCTACTGAAAAAGTCTCGTAGGAATAAGTGCCGAAGTGTTTATCTGACCTCAGAATGTCTCTGGAAAGTCAGCCATGCAAAAATACACATGCTGTAAATCTAGACTGGGACATTTGGTGGAAACGTGGAGCCATAAAACACTCACGTGGATTGGTCTTCTGGGAAATAAACAACCATGGCTATGCCTATTCAGACAAATAAATATGAAACATCTCTCAAAGTATGTTTTCCTCAACGACTAAGGCAGATCACTGCAAAATCACAAAGTATTCCTGTAGTTTCTGGTGCAAATATCTTAGTACTGTTGAAATAACACAAACCAAACTTATAAGTAACTTTCCAACAAGCCATATGGGCTTCTTTTAAATCCTTAATATTGATGAAAAAATATTAGTTCCACTGGCATATTGTATTATCTTGTTATAAGTGAAATGATCTACCAGTGTAACTAGTAAAACTGCTGATAGTCTAAAATACACATTTCCAAACAGTACTTAATAAAAAATAAAAAAAAACATCATAATCATGGTTGTCATTTGTTCAAATGAACAAATTTAAACATTTAAATGAAAAGTGGAAATGAATATTGTAACGTGTGAATCTGACAGTGGATTCAAAATGACAACAGGTCAAGATTAAATATAAGAATGTTTTGCAGTATCTGGGAAGTTTGTGGATAAAAGGCTGAAAACGATGTACAAATGAAATGCACTAATAACTTAGAAGCTCCTTGCCTACATCACATTTTAATTAGTTTTAACTTTGGGTAACTTCCTGTTTGAGTCGTGATGCTTTTATTTTGAAGGGGCAATTTCCGGTTTAACTGTTAGAGCAAAGTTAACTTAACGGCAACCTGAAGATGTAACGGAGATAGATTATAAAATGTATGTTTATAAACCACGTAAATAAGTACATGTTTCAAACATTGTGTGACTTAAACTGTAAAATGACATAAAGATGATGTATTTCTTTTAAACAGCTTTTATTTGATCCTCTTTGTATTTAAAAACACTACTGAATTCTAAGTCATTTTGGCCATTAAAATAAGAACCTAAAGAGCCACAGCAGAAATGAAATGCAGTTAAATAAATAATTAAATTAAATAAAAGCAAATCCACTGGGGTTTCCAACAGAAACATGTCTTTATAATGAATATATTCAATGTCATTCCCAACTCACTTCCATCCAATGCAGCAGAGCGTCACTGAGTTCCTACAAATGCCCACGTTCGGTAGCGCGCGAGTCCTCGCTGCATGACGTCACCGCGCCAGATGCGTCGTGAACGCGTACTCTTCCTAACAGGGAAGTCGTCGGTTTGTGTTGACGGAATAAGATCCTTCAGCTTCGGATAAAGGCAGCAATAAGTGGTACGTCCCTGTAAAAACGGAGACATCTTTCAGCTCGTACTGGTTGAACTGCTACAGAAAATATGACTTTATTTTAACTCCTAATATAGAACCACAGCTGTTGTCGTGCTATGTTAATGCTAACTAAACGGTGAGGAGCTGGTACAAAGAGAAAGGAGAGAACAGAAAAACACCCACTATTATTCCTGTTTTACATGATCAGACGGGCGTTATTCCCTTAATTATGTTAAGGCTGTTTTTATAAATTTCTAATAAATGTGATTATTCTTTCATAGATTTCTTGGTTTTAAATGTAGATTGAGAATGGCTACCTGTCTGTCAAAAAGCCCAAAGCTAAACTGGACTGTGCAGTCCTGGGTCTTCAACCAGGGGTGTCCACAGTGCGGGGCGGGGGCCATTTGGGGCCTTTGGAATAATGTAGTGTCGATAAATAGCAGGCCTAAAAGTTTGTCTTAAGCAAATTTCATGACATTGTGTGACATCAGTTCAATTCAGTCGAATTCAATTAAAAAGATGCTTTATTAAACTCGGAGGGAATTTAAATGTTGTAACTCATCCAAGTTTCTTCAAAGACTGAACTCCAAAGATTTGCCATGCTCCCATGAACTCTGTCCGGTGAAGAACCACCAGTTTGCCAGTGTTTCAGTTATTTAAAACAAAAAAATCCTCAATCAATAATTACCGATATCGACTGATAGGGAACTCTCATGTCTTGATAAGCTCTTCAGCCATACCGTCTAGCCCTATGACCACATAATCCCTCTCTCATTTGTTCCAGCTGCACTGACAAGATGTGACCAGTTGAATTTTATCTTCAGTGTTGCAGTCATAATCCAGCAGCCTGATTGTTTGTGTGACAGGTCTGAAGAGGTGAACCCAGAGCAGCTTCCTGCCAGCCAGAGCCATGGTGAGCTGCTGCCCTCACCCCAGGCTCTGCTCCCGCTCCTCGGCCTACACTCTTGCTCTCGGCCTGGGCTTCGTTACCTTGGGAACGAGTCGCATCGTGCTGCTCAAGTTCTCAGCAAACGCCGGTGAGCGACAGGATGTACATTTTTAAACGTAACATTGAATGGCAATAAACTCTGTGTCTATGTATGAGACGGTTGTCTCCAGCAGGGGCATCCACAAAAAGGATTGGATCTCTTTCATAAGTAATACATCTTGCTGCTTATTTTTTTTCTCCTTTATTTTCAGAAAACAAGTATGACTTCCTCCCTGCATCTGTGAACCTGCTCGCTGAAGCTCTGAAGCTGCTCTTCTGTCTGGTTATGTCAGTCAGAGTGATAGTCAGAGGTAAAAACATTGCTATCATGGTATTTACCAGAGATGCACCGATCCAGTATCGATATCTGTATCGATCCTGAAAAAGAAAAAAATCCCAAATGGGGTATCGGTGACAGTGTTCCCGATCCATAAGGGCAGATCTATTCTATCTAATTCTACGCTGTGTGCTCTGAGCGACATCATGTTTTATTATTTATGTTACATTATATTTAGAATTCCTAATTTCTCTTTCTG
Source organism: Alfaro cultratus (assembly GCA_903066825.1). NCBI lineage: Eukaryota > Metazoa > Chordata > Actinopteri > Cyprinodontiformes > Poeciliidae > Alfaro > Alfaro cultratus. The sequence goes on from CAEFZX010015063.1 coordinate 30,740, forward strand.
AAAAAATTTAAAGAATGTTTGTTGCCATTTAGTTTTACGTATTTGACCAACTTAGTCAACCTGTTGTTTTTGTTTCTTTATTTATCCTATATTCACTGAACAAATTGAAGTTGTGTTGTTTTTTTATGTTTGACCAAGCTTGTGAAGTATTTAAGTGTGCTGTTCTGACGCAGAGTTATCAAACAACTGGTTAATTCAGTACATTTATGTTTTAAAAAAACCCCAAAAAAAACCAAAACCATTTTGTTTAAAAATAGAAATATTTGGAAACATCAATTTGAGTAATCAATTCAGCATTATCGATCTGTATCCTATCGGTATCAACCAATACTAAACCTCAGATATTGGTATCGGTGTAAATAGTGTAAAAATTGGATTGGTGCATCTTCAGTATTTACAATGGAGAACAGAAGTTTACATTCACTGAATAAAAAGACACACACTGCTTTCTTCTAACTGTCTGAAGTTAAATCAAACCAAACTTCTCTTGCTTCAGGACAGAATCATCAAAATTGCTTCTGCGTACAAAAAACCTCAATAATGAGAGAAAGAATCTGTCAGAAATTCCTAAATTAAGACATTTTGTGCTGCTCTTCTGCTGTGAATGTTTGTTTCCTTGCCATTTTTATCACCAGTCTCACTGTTCACTCTTCTTGTCACCTGAGACATCTGATGAGTGTGTCACTTTGACTGTAATCATATAAGTTTTATAGAAGTTGTTTCTACTTTTGTGCTCCATTTCAAGTTCAGAACATTTTGACACTCTGACATTTGTTTCACTCATCATCTCTGTTACATATCTCATATATTCATGGTGTGGAGGTGGCATGTTTTTATCATGCTTGTTTATTCCAGTCTGTCTGGCTTGATTCTGCTTAGGGAGACGCTTTCAGCAGATGTCTGAGAACAGATAACAGACACCAGGCTAGTTCTTATTACATTTGCTTGTTTGTTCTTTAAAGAAGTAGACTCAGATGGGCAAATATGAAGATTATTGTTGGGTTTTTTTTAGTTAAAAGTAGGGATGCACCAATCCACTTTTTTCACTTCCAATATCAATATCAGAGGTTTAGTATCAGCTGATACCGATCCAATGCAGAAAAACATCGCTGTATTGACTCGTTTTGTTTGTAAGCACACATAAATGTACTGAATTACAAGTTTATTTGGTAACTTTGCACCAGTACAGCACACCTAAATACACCAAACGCTTCACAAGTTTGGTCAAACATGAAAAAACATCATAACTTTAGTTTGTTCAGTCAGTGCAATGAAGAGTTTAAGATAGATAGATAGATAGATAGATAGATAGATAGATAGATAGATAGATAGATAGATAGATAGATAGATAGATAGATACGTCCCGATATTTTAAAAATATAGGTGGAGCTCAAGTTAAAAGTAAAAATGTTGCATTAAAAATTCATACCAGAATGCTGTGTATGTGCGTGTGTGTGTGTGCGTGTGTGTGTGTGTGCGTGCGTGTGTGTGTGTGTGTGTGTGTGTGCGTGCGTGTGTGTGTGTGTGTGTGCGTGCGTGCGTGCGTGTGTGTGTGTGTGTGTGTGTGCGCGTGTCCTCAGAGGGACGATCATGCAGAGATCTGGGCTGCGCCTCCAGCTCCTCCTTCCTGATCTCCCTGAAGTGGGCCGTTCCGGCATTCCTCTACTTTTTGGACAACCTCATCATCTTCTATGTGATGACCTACCTGCAGCCGGTGGGTAAACGGTCAGATCAGGATCCTCATCACACACTCTCAGGGCCGGACTTATAGGGGTTGGGGCCCTGGGCTGGAGCCACTTTTGGTGCCCCATCCTCTATAGGCAAATTCGTCTACTATTCAAAATTACAGCACAACAATACGTAGTCTTATGCATGAACTGATGCATGGTAGGTTCAATACGTCCCCTTAGCAGCAGCTCAAATACTTGAGGATTGTTTATATTGGTAAAATTCCCAGACTTTGAATAAAATTCAAATGGTTTTAGAATCATTTGATATGGTTCTGTAACTTTTATATAAAGTACAATACAAAACATATCAATTTAAGCAAAAATTAAAAAAGTGTTTGGTGCCGCCATAAACACAGCGCCCTGGGCTACTGCCCATGTAAGCCCTTTCTAATGTCTGGCCCAGCACACTGTGCCTTCCCAATTTGTTATTTTTTTAATTGTGTGTATTTTGTGTGTTTTATTTTATTTTATGTATCTTATCTTTTAATTTAATTTTGTGTGTTTTATTAACTTTATTTTATTTTAATTTGTATATTTTATTTGTTTTATTTAATCCAGGCTTTATTTGGTAGACCAAATTGAAGGAAAAAAAATATTGCTTTTCTACAATAAAAATCTTTAAAGTCCGATGTGTCTTTTTAGCCAGCCCCCTTTCACTTCAACACCCCTAAATAAAATAAATTTCATCCAATTGGCCTCAGAGATATGTAAACCCAACTGTGTATATTTTAGTCTTTAAATCCAGCTTGTTTCTGAACTCAGAGGTTCTTTAGAGAACATTAGTGAACAAACAGCATCATGGAGGCCAAGGAACCTTTTCTCAGTGTTATTATTTGTGGAATAAAGTCAGAGTTCCTCCTGTATGTCAGACCTCGATCCTTCATTCTTTTCTTTCTTTCAAAGTCTTGGTTTGTCATTCTCCTCTGTGACCTGCAGTGACTCTGCTGTTTCTCTTGTTGTTCCAGGCCATGGCAGTGCTGTTCTCCAACTTTGTCATCCTGACCACAGCTGTTCTCTTTAGACTTGTTTTAAAGTAAGTGGCTCAACTCATCATTTCCCTGTTCGCTCCTACTCTAAGATGTGAATATTAACGCAGACACAAAAGGCATTCATGCACTATTGGTGACCTATGAAAGGTGTCTATTTAGCCTTAAAAAGTCTTAAATTGACATATAAATTTAAGGCCTTGAAACCTCCTAAATTCATTACAAAATGTAAGTTGTCAGGCAAAAGTAGTTGCTAACATACCTTTGATAGCTAGCTAGCTGTTTTGCACCTGTCATGCGTATTTGCAGCTTTATCACCATTTGACTGGACATCATTCATTTTTGCCACTGGCTCAGTTGTGTTCACATCACCACATGTAGTTAGACACATTCTGCCAAAAGAAAAAAAACTTTTCAGCTAGGCACTATTGTGGATAAGGCTATAGAGCAGGGGTCTCAAACTCCAGTCCTCGAGGGCCGCAGTCCTGCAACTTTTAGATGTGCCTCTGCTGCACCACACCTGAATAGAATAATCAGGTCATTAGCAAGGNGGAGGAGGTAATTAAGCAATTTCATTCATGCTTTTTGTACCTGTGGCACATCTAAAAACTTCAGGACTGCGGCCCTCGAGGACTGGAGTTTGAGACCCCTGCTATAGAGCCATATGCAGCATGAAAAACACAAATCCACTGCCAAGAGCCACAAACCCCAGAAATGTCTTTTTTACTATAAGGGATGAATCTCCCAATCGTTCCTTGTTTTTATTGTTTTTTCTGTCTTAAATTTCAAGCTGTCACTAAAAAGGTTTTAAAAAGTCTTAAATTTGACAGACTGAAACATGCAGATACCCTGTAGGTAGCTAGCTAGATTCTTTGTGTCTAGGGCAACTTTATCCAGATATAGGTATTAAATTCCATTCATAACAGCCTTAAAAAGGTATTTAAAAGTCTTAAATTAGAGCTAGTGAAGCCTGATCTAACCAATCTACAGCATAAAGGGTGCTGTAGATTTTTCTTAATCTTGTGTTGAGCATCTTCAGACTGACCAGCTGTCTTCCCAGTGGAATAAAACCATTATGATGGAAAGCTTCAGCATCAGACGGACATGTTTGTTTTTTTTCTGTCAGGAGACGTTTGTCCTGGGTTCAGTGGGCTTCTTTAGTTATCCTCTTCCTGGCCATCGTCTCCTTGACAACGGGATCAGGGGGCAGCCAGAACTCCATAGCAGTGCCAGGCCTTCACTCCAACCCGCTCTCCACCCCGTCCAACTCCTGCATCCTCTACACCCAGCTCCTGGAGCAGATGAAAAACAGCAGGTAACTTCACTCTGATTTAATACACGTTTCACTGAAGAGGGACAAACAGGAAAGGATTTGATTGATTGGAAGCAAAAAAAAAAAAATCTGAGCTTGAATTCAATTTGCAGAGAAAATACACTTCAGTAGCAGCATAACTAAAAACATTTACTAGCTGATCTATGTTTCATTCAGGAATGGCAGCCCTGGGTTTCCCTCAGTGTATTTTAAGCCTGGAGGGCCACCAGGCTTTACTTGCCCCCCCCCGCCAGGCTAAGAGTCATTTGTTTATTTTAAATGGGAGTTTTTATACAGCAGTAACATTGACAGTAAAGGCAGATTAAGCTGGATTTATAGCTGACACACCAATTGCACCGTCCCTGCATTTGCCTGTTGGCTTCACACATTATTTCAAAATTCCAATTCTGAGTCGCATAACGACTCAGAATTTTGTAACTTTCAACATTTTTTAACACAAAAACCCCAAGATCCCCCACCACCGGGCTTAGCAGGTGTTCTGAGGGAGACTCTAGAAGCCATCATAGGTTGACCAGTAAATGGATCGTTTCTTGACTGAGAAAAGACTCAAGAGAGCATAGGCCGCCGTCTCCAGAGCTTGTACTCCTGTAGTGAGAGTGTTATTGGTTGCTCTGCAGCGCCTCCGAGTCGTGGACGTCGTCTCTTCCCGGTCAGGCCTGGAGGGACCGGGTGGTGGAGAAGCTGCAGACTTTGGGCGTGGGTCACGTCCTGCTGCTGCTGCAGTGCTTCATTTCCGCCATGGCCAACATCTACAACGAGAAGATCCTGAAAGAGGGAGACCAGCTCACAGAGAGCATCTTCATTCAGAACAGCAAACTGTGAGGAAACGCTGAAGCAGCAGGAACGCAGTGTGTGTGTTGTGGTGTGTGTGTTGTGGTGGTCTCACTGGGGCGCCTGCTGTCTGCAGGTATGTGTTTGGTGTGGTGTTCAACGCTCTGACTCTGGGGCTCAGCAGGGAGGCGAGAGGACTCACCATCCACTGTGGCCTCCTCCATGGACACAACGTCTACTCACTGGCCCTGGTGCTGGTCACTGGTGAGGACTGATGGGTGATGCTGCTACTGAGCAGCATCACCCAAGCATCACCCTGCTGCTAGTTAGCAGCAGCACTAACGAGCACAGATACTGATCTGCCAGTGTCTAGAGATTCAATTCTGATTTTTAGGGTCACAATTCAACTTAAGCTAGATTTAATTCAGAAACAATTTTCGATTCAGAAGCTATTTTTTATTTCAGAAACCAATTGTTCCATTCTTGAGATTCTGTTTAAATTATGTGACTGACAAGAGTGTGAACAAATAGAAGATTTATTTAAAACAGTTATTATGTCAGTTGTATGAAATTTCATCAGTTTATATTTAACCAAAAATAGATTTGTCCATAAAATTCGGTAAATTAAGTTACCTTTATTAGTTTAGTTTAGCTTCATGGCTTTTTCTTACATGAAAAATATTAAAGAAATATTCAAAATACATACATTATCAAAGTGGAGACTCACAAATCTGAGCATCAACGACAATTCCCAGGACTAGGAATTGCATTTCACAATAGAATCAATTAGTTTTCTTCACCTTTACCAATGAGCCTCTGAAGGACTCAGACTCTTCTCCTCCTCCCTCCATCTCTTCTCCCTCCCTCCTCAGCCGCTCTGGGCTTGTCTGTCGCCTTCATCCTGAAGTTCAGAGACAACATGTTCCACGTGCTGACGGGCCAGATCACCACCGTTCTGGTCACCGGCTTCTCCCTCTTCCTGTTCGACTTCCGGCCGTCGCTGGACTTCTTCCTGCAGGCGCCCATGGTCCTGCTGTCCATCTTCATCTACAACGCCAGCCGGCCCAGGGACCCCGAGTACAGCCTGCAGCAGGAGAAGCTGCGGGTCATCAACGGAGAGGTGTTTGAGAGGTCCAGAGGGGTAAGCAGCTGGCCGCAGCTCAGCAGGCAGCTACACGCTCAAACACTTTGAGCTAAAGCTTTTCTCATCTGAGTGGAGTCTGAGCAGTTAGCCATGAGAAAGGTCTAAAACATGCAGAGTAGAAAGTTTTACACCTTTACCAACATTTTTTAGACATTTGTTTTAATCTCTTTCGTTTACTACATTTTTTTAGAAATTGTTTTTATCCATTGTAATTGTTTATTTAGTTTATTAGGCCTTCGTAGCCCTTTGAGATCTCAAGACATAAAGCGGATTAAAAATAAAATCTATTATTATTACTATTATTAAAAGACGAGAAATCTTTCAACAGAGGGGAAATCACTGAGAAATGGACAAAACAGAAACTAGTTAAAGTCACAACGAGAAAGCAGCCTAAAACCATCCTGAGTTTAAGAGTTTTGGTTTGATTAAACTAAATCTGAAATATCTGAATTCCAAAAGATAGATTAAGCGTAACATAATAAGAAATCAATTATCACCAAAGCAGCACCATGCATGATGTGAAATATGGTAGTGGCAGGATTTAGTTTGTGGTTTCAAAGATTTTGACAAATGTTAATGAAAAAAAATCAAAACATGACCAACAGTGGAACGGTGATAAAGAAGAAAAAAGCTTTTAAGAAAGCAACATTATGTAAAAATGGACTTTTTTGAGCTTTACATCATGTTATAATGTTATTCCTTCATTAAAAACATTCGTGGAGTGTTGCTTTGATTCTTTCATGCATGTTGAGAAATCCTTTAGTCTCCATGGCAACCATTCAGTTGTGCAAAACACGTGGGTGGACTAGCTCTGCTTTAGAGACGCAGCTCCTCCTCTGAGCTGCAGTTTCCAAGCTTCCATATTACAGGACAGCCCTCCCCCATTCAGCTCCTTCAGACTAGCCAGCAGCAATTAGCAAACACCTGATGGAACTGAGCATCAGCTGAGCTCATTTAGGAGCTACTTCTCAATGAAAAGATGGTAAAAACATTGTTAAAGGGTTAACAGAGGAGCCATGTTGTGATGACTTCTTGATGGCGGAGCTTCAGAAAGAGCAGGAGTTTCTTACAGAGACAGAGGCCCAATTTAGTTATTCTTTCCTTTTCCCTCAATAGTTTATGCACTGAGCTGTACAGAATATGTCAGATTAAAAGGGTAAAAGTTTTTGAAATGATTCATCAGGAAACCACGGCATATTGTGCCATGTGGATCCAGTGGGATGAGTGTCTAAACACATGCTGTCCTGTGTGTGTTCCTGCTGCTGTAGGACGGCGAGGAGCTGGAGCTCCTCACCAAAACCAACACCGACAGCGAGTCTGATGAAGAGTCTCTGTAAAATCCCGAGTTCAGAGGATAAACCGCTGCTAAAGCTGCTCTGCACAGAAGTCTGGACCTCGTCGCCCGGCAGGATCTCTGTCTGTTACATTTGAACTGAATAACAGTGAAAAATGCCGCTGAACTCGAGGTTCTAATTGACATTCTGAAACGTGCCTGTTTGTGCATGAATGCTGCTGTTTATGTTGTGACATAAGAGTGAGACTTAAAAACAATTTAACAGCATTTAAGGATCATTAACAGGATTTTTGTGTAAATATTCCTGTAATGCCTCCAGCTGTTGATCCAATCATGAGCTGGGATTGGGATCCTATAAGACTTTGGACTTTTGACATATGGAAAAGTTATTTAATAATCTATGGTTTAATCCTGTAATGTATATTGTAGGTTTTAATCAGTTCAAGCTGGGTGGAGTCATCGGTGGCTCTGTAGGAAATCATAAAAAGGAAAGAAAAGGGAAGCCAAAAATAGGAAGCAATGGAACAAAGTTCTATATTTTTCATCAGATGGCCATCTTGCTTTGTTTGCCGGCCTAATGAAACCACACGATATGTGGGTCTAAATGTAAAGAAGTGAAGGGGACTTGGTGGAACATCAAGTTTGTCCCACTTTTTACATTTTCTGTCTTGAATTTTCTGAATAATTAGCGTGTATATTGGGATCAAAAATGTGGAATTTGGTTTTCTGCTGCATCAGGATGGGGCCCCTTACTGTTCTCGCAATGTCACCATATGACTAAGAATCAACTACTCGTTTGGAAATTCTATTTTATTGTGCTATGAGTGCCCGAATGTTCAAATTCATTGTCAGTGTAATTAGAAATTAAGGACAAGCTGCCAATTTCACTTTGTTTCCAGTATTTGTTATGCTGAGGTGAGTGAATCTTTATCAATACAGACATTAGAGAGTACTATTGGACAAGCTCATTTACCAATAAAAGCACAAAAACGTTCCTGTTCCCCAAAATGTCGAAGTAAAAAATGAAGCAAAAGCGTTTCAGTTCATCAAATCTCTGTTCGAATTTGTGGAGCAGATCTTAATGTATATTTAATGGTGCGTCTGATCGAGAGCATTCAATGAATCGGCTTCAAATCTGCTGCAGCTTGATCATTAATGTTCATTTGGTGGATTAAATTGTGAAATTCTATAAAATGTATCTTTCCCTTAATATTGATGCTTTTGAAATATGTGTGCCATTTATTGTGAAATGATTTTTTTATTAAAAAACTTGCTGAAGCACAGTGGGATTTTTGTGTTAATTCTTTTTTTAAAGAAAAAAAAAAAATCAGTTTTATGTTTGAAGAACAAAAAACAATCTTCTCAACCCGGGTTCATAATTAGATAAATGATTTTAAGCATTTTAATTGGCTCACAGCTTTAGAACATGATTTTTCCCTGTAGTGCCTTACCAAATCAAGCCAGTAGGGGGTGGTACTCCTTAAGACATTGTTGCTGCGTACACAGCTCACCCAGAAAAGCTTCAGTAATTCATGATCATCATTCATCACTTTATGAATTGTGAGCTAAAATTACAGTCACTAAATGATTAAGTTTCATCTCCTTCAATCGCTATTTTGGTGTATAAAGAGTTCGGTTGTTTTTCTGGTATATAAATATAACCCTCTCTCCTCAATATTCATATTACTGAAGCGATATAAATAAGTTAGGATGCTACTTTTACATTATAAAACCAACTTTTAAACCAAGTTGCTCTCAACCAGGCAGTAAAAATCTGAAATGACTCAGCTAAACATGGTCGCTTCCTGCTTCCAAAACATCCACAAACCCTTTTCCTGCCCTGTACTTTACAGTTGGGATTGCTCTCTGGTCATTATGGCCAAACAATTTGCTTTCATTTTAGTTTCGTCAGATCACAGGACACAAGGTTGAGGCTTTTCTTAAATCTGGTGTTATGTTTTTTTGGTTAAATGTCTTCCTCTTTGATGGTTGGGTTAGGTACAAGATTCATTTCACTGCCGGTTTATAATGAAGCTCTCTTTCCAGCTCCAGGCAGCATCCTCACAAGGTCCTCTGGTTTCGTCTTGAGGTTGATTCGCACATCTTGACATGTTTACATTAAACAAATTTATTTTCATAATTCCAATTTGCGCAGTTATATGGTCAACGGACACACAGTTAGTGATGGTGAATATCAGGTAAACATGTTTTCTAAAAGTCATTCAGTTTACTGCGCCAGTAGTAAAAACATTTTTATTCATCGTATTTGCTAGCATAATATAAATAGGAACATTGTTGAGCAACGTAGACTTTACAGAAGGGAAATAATGTAACAGATTTGAACAAAGGTCGGTAATTGCACTTTAGATGCCACAGATGTCCAATAAATACATATTCAAGCTCATTATCTACAAGAAAAAGAAAAAAGATTTGTCCTTAAAATAAGAAAATGTAACTTTGACAAAGCAAGTAAAGGTGGTAGGTGATTATACACGCTTGATGCTGGAAAGTGACAAATACAAAAAAAACCTCCAGCCTCTGAATAAAAGCCCACGACCTGGTGGTACGATGTGCTGTACATGATTGAAGTGAGTACGTGAAGGGAGCTCAGGAGTTTCCTTTAAGTGCTACAAAATATTTCAAAAGACTACGTCCCTGACTACCGTGTGCAGGATGGCTATAAAACTTCATGAAAGGATATCAGAGGCCCAGTTAACACGATTGTCGTTAATCGGCTTAATATCCGTAACCCTGGTGATAGCCTTCCTGATAACCGTGTTCATAGCCGTGTTGATGGTAGCCGTATCCGCCGTACTCGTCTTCCGGGCAGCGCATGCCGAGTGACTGCTGGATGGCCATCTCCTGCCTGCGAAGCTGCATGGAGTCCACCAGGTCATAGATGATAGCCATGGACCACATGGGCGAGGGGTACCAGGACTTCACGTTGCCGTCTTTCCCCACAAGCAGCATGGAGAAGTATTCCGGGCTGATTTGGAAGTAGTTCCTCATGTCTTTCACCAGGGTGGCTGAGAGCCCTTCACGCTCCACTGTAGCACTGCCTGGGCAGAGGAGACATCCAATGGAGAGTTAGACGGTATCTAGAGGAGGATTTCTTTCAACAGAGCAGAGTCCAAAGACATTATTATCTTTAGACTTACACTTCTCAGACTTCTAGACTTTATTCTCCCCAAGGGGAAATTCTTTTCCACAAACCGTTGCACTCCCATCACTAAGTAGACAATAACATACAGTATGAAATGAAACATATCACCATCGCACAGCTCATTCTTAAGGGTGCCTATAACTGTGGGCATCAGGTGATTCCCTTTGAGATTTTACAGACTCCTGTGACATTCGATGGACCTTCAACTTATCCTGGACTCCAGGAGGCAAAATTCTGACTTTAGTATTCAAAGTAAATGGTCTCTAAAATTGCATTTCACTTTATCAAGAGCTCCACACTACATTCACACACTGATGGTGGCAAGCTATTGGATAGTAGCCACAGCCTCCCTGTTGCAGTCTGACTCAAACGAGTTTGCCATGCCACTGGGGCCTCTGAAAATGAAAAAGCAAGGTTACTACTCAATTGGCACCGCCAGCAAGGTGGGTGTAGTGTCTTGTCCAAGGACACAATAACTATGACCTCGTTTGTCTTGTAAGGAGTTTGGGGGCTCAAACTCCTTACAAGACCACCTCCATCTCTCTAAAAGTCTCACATGAGGCTTGACTCACATTTGTAGAAACAGTTAACTAAAACGAAGCTATTTTGACTACGGATAACGATTATAAATGAGATATAGAAATGAAATGTCAGCCTTTGCAAGGGTCTCTGTTTGGGATTGTGCCTGGGAAGAAGCATGATTGGTTTGAACTTTAGTTGCTGCCACACTGTTTCCTATCTTGCCACATATTTTGGCCTCATTATCTACTTTATATAAGGTCAGAAGCGGAGAAACTAAAAGCAACAAATCCTATCATGTACCTGCTATGTAAGTACTGCTTATATGACACATCGTGCTACTTATGTTGCATGTGTTTTGGGATGAAGAGTGTAAAGTTTAGTGTACTATTGTAGTAAGACAACGCAATTTACTGTCACCATGACGTCAACATTCTTTGATTTTTCTACAGAGGCGCAGATGGACAGAAGCAGGGTTGCTACTCAATTAGCGCCACCGGAAAAGCGGGTGAGGCGTCTCGCCCAGGGACATGTCAACTGAGGCGGACGGTTTGGACCAGCAGTCCTCTTCATACAGGACGATCTCCTACCTCCTCAACCACCGCTGCACCAAGTGGAATTAGCCAGGTATGTTTAGCTTAGAGCCAAAAGAACCAAATGTCTATTTATCTTAGCTAAATCACATTAGCCACTTTCTAAAACAAAAGGACCAGTTGTGCCTGAATGTATTGATAAAACCCATTAACAAACTGCTAAAATATTAATAAACAGCTGTGTCTGCTTCCTATTAGTACTTCTTAAAATTAAATAACGTTGAACATCTTTTCACAGTGAGCTCCGCCAGGATTTCATGATTGTTTCAGATTTTTTTGCAATTAAAATAACTGATTTTGAGAAGCTAATTTAGACATATTTGCAAGAAATTTTGTGATATTTGTGCTTATGCATAGCAGACTCTGACTTTTTCATCATCATGAATCATTTACTATAACTTGGAATCAATTAAAGCTGAGGAAGCAGTTTAGTAGAAGCAAGATATACTGCCACCTGCTGGTGGGAGTTAGCATCACTTAAACCAAGTGTTTTTCACCATTGTGGAAAAGTTGTAATAAACTATGCGTTAGTGCGAAAAAGTGAGTCGGTTTGCTGATTTTGCGTCAATCTGCGTGATCGTGGAATCGCAAAAAACAGGAGAGACTGACTGACATAATTTGGCTCTATGCTGACAAAAACTGCTTTGGTTTGATTGCTACAGTAATATTTAACCAGACATCTGCTATCTCGAATTCTCTGCTATTTATGTGGCCCTCTGGAGTCTAGAGGGCCACACGAAAAGCTTTGAATGGCCATCTTTGGCCCCCAGGCCGTGAGTTTGACGCAGGTTCTCAAAAGGTTTAAAAGCATTAGTCTCACTTTGTATCCTCTCAGTTTTCTTCCACTGATCTGTTCTGTCTTGGAGAACATCAGTGTGACTCATCCAGTGTGCGCTAACTGAGAGTAATGGTGGGGATCAAGTGTGGCCCTTTCAGGGCCGGTTTCTCCTCCAGACCATCTGGAATCGGTTTATCAGACACTACAGGCCCCACGCCCAGGTACACTTTCACTAATTATCGATTTAAGTGAAAACATTCTGTGGCAGATCTGGTTCTGTGTTTGGTATCATTATCATTATCCCATTGAGGGAGCTGTAAAACTGAGAGACTCACATTTAACTTGAAAACCTTTTCCAGTTGTGTTGCCTTAAATTTGAAGTTTCTATTGAATCAACTCCTGTATATAAAACATACTGCACTTTTCTAGAATTACTGCTCTCTCAATGTGCTTTTGTGCTACATTTCACCTATTCTCATACATTTAGCCTCTCTCTCTCTCTCTCTCTCTCTCTCTCTCTCTCTCTCTCTCTCTCTCTCTCTCTCAAAAAAAAAAAATTAAATAAAATCTGGGAATGGCAGTCAGATCCAAAGTCATCTTCAGCTTCAATTATTAGACAGTCAGCCTCCCAGCAGGGGGTATTGTAGGAAGTATTGTAGAGATAAATGTGAGACCAGCTATCAAAGAGATGAAGCTCCATCCAAACTGTGGATCCTCTCACAGAGAAAACTTTGAGCAAAAAAACTTTTTTGCTCAAAAAAAGCAAAGAAAAAAAAGGTTTTTTAGCAGCTTCTATATACAGCTGCTTAATGGTTTGAGTTTAAGTCCATTTAATCATTTGAAGATCAATTTAAGACCAATTAAATCTATATGATTGGAAAAGCCTAGAGTAATGAATTTAGAAAATATTACAATGATGAAATCTGACTGGCTTTTGGTATAAAACCTCTAAAGCCCGATATTTAGGAAAGTTATTCCTAAATATTTTTCTGTGATTGTTGTTCAGCATAATCCCTGTTTATTCCAATATGCAATATTTTAATTTGGTGTTTCAACGGCCCATTGAAACATTTATTTAATTATTACAGAAATCTATTATTTCTGCAAAATGATTTGCTTCAGAAACTGAGTGAGTTTCTATCAAATAATGTGAATTTTCTCGTATCTTTATTAGTTTATGTGGATGATGATTGTACTGTGACATATCCTGCAATAACAAAAACCTGTGAGGACCATGCAGTTATGAAAATGTCATTTTAAACAATAAGGCTCTTACCATTGATGGGATACAGTTCCAGGACTCCGCCCATGTCTGGCAGCTCCGTACCGACCAGCTTCAGGATGGCGATGTGCCTCAGGCCTGAAACATCACGGTAAACACAGCACCAATAAATGCAACATAAGGGGAGGGAGAAGCTGCATCCAGCTGTGTCATGTTCATCCGCCTTTCTGCTGATGCGAACCGTCCGTTTGTTCCTGGAACGAACCCCTGAAACGGCCGTTCTTTATGTGAAGGGAGGAGAACTCGGAGGTGGTCTGGAAAATCCTGCCAACAAATTGTTTCCTCTAAAGTGGGAGAGAATGCTGGCTTCACTTGGTGAGCGCCGACGCTAAACAGCAGGATGAAACCTCCCAGGAGAGGTGGAGGTAGTTTGGAGGTGGTGTGGGGGGTTGGGGGAGAACGGCGCCGGGATCCAACATGGCCAAGATCAACACACGAGGAAGGAAAAAGTCCTGATGTAGCTGAGCAGGAAGCTGCTGATAAAACACCATGTGGGTTTTTCTTTAATCACACATCATGTTTTTCAGTGATATTTCCATGAAGCAACAATACGCTACCACTGTTAAATTGGTGACCAACCAATCCTGGAAGAAATGCTCTGAACTCTTAGGACAACCTTGAAACAGATAATTCTGTTTTTTTAGGACAGTTTCATTTAGACATTATTGCATTACAGCAGTCAGTATCTACTGTAGGTAACGTTCTTCACGTCTTCGTTTGTTAGGAACATGGAATAGTTCTTTAAATCTTAAGAGACAGCTTAGACCAAGAGTCTGTAATGTTTACCATCCGGCCATTTATACCCTCAGTAGTTTCTGTTCATGTAAAAATGTGCCAATTGGAAAGATCTTTAATGTCTTTCAAATATTGTATAAAAAACTTAAATGACCTACACTGAGAATGTGACGACTTTTCTCCATCTGATTAATCAATTATTTGTCCAAATATTTGATAGATTAATCAATAACTAAAGTCATTGTTAGTTGCAGTCCTAAATTCTTCATTATGAAGTTTTAGTCTATTTTTACAGGTACAAAAATGAGCGGCAAGATGTTTTATACCCACCATATTAGCGATACTCACCCATTAGCTGTCATCTGCTGATACTCTACCAAAAGAAGTTGTTGCCATGGTAACATAAGAAATAAAATCTACATGCAATAAGCCTCATGTTGGGTCTGATCGCTGGTTATAAGGTTACTGACTCAAACAAGGATCAGAACCAAAAGCGACACGAAAACTTAAGAAAACTCCACAAAATAAACTGCATTTCACAGAAGATTCAGGATTTTTTAGGCCTTTTTATCTTTATGCTTAATCAAATTATATTTAAGTACCAAAATAAATATAGTAGTATAGAATGGTTCCTACAGTGGTAATGTTAATGGGCCCTTACAGACTCTTTGCCTCAGTAAAAACTGTTTTATTCTAACTGACCTTTGGTTCTCAATAAAACTATAGAAATTTCCCCCACAATAAATTCTTCAAGTTGTACAGGAGTTCAACCTATACAGCAGTAAAAGTAATAAAAGTGACAAAATAGTCGATGTTCTGACTCCACTTTTGTATCATAGAAATATTTTTTTTTAAAAAGAGAAGGTTGTGGGTTAATGACTCCACTCTTAAATTTTCATAAGAGTTGAAGCGACCCGGATGTGAAACCCTGAATATCTGTTTTTACAGACAAGTGGAGCTGTCCAAGGGTCTGTCCGGTTTACATTAATCAGCCATATTTCTGTCAGACCTGTCAAGATTGTTCACGTTCACAAAGTTTTGACATAAACGGCGGTAATAACTTTTAAACAGCAGTGGAAACGTTGAGCAACGGGCATTCTGGACTCCTGGAAAGGAGAAAGAAAAAGACTTGTAAGCATTAGAGAAAAGAAGAGAACAGCTCTGTGCCAATTTCATCATCTGGGATCCTTCTGCAAGCGAATATGTTAACACACACACACACGGACGCACACACGCATGCACGCACACACCCACACTGCACACATCCACCAGAAATATGGACTTCATATCTGAGATTTACAGCAAACAGAAAAAGTTTGTGTCATTCATTTTTCACACATGAGGAATTTATTTGTATATTTATAAAAATCCATAACGCTTTGGCAGAGTGTGACCACACACATCGCTGGATGAGGTAAATCATACAAGGAAGCAGAAAAGTGTTTTTGATTCAATTCCACCATTTGGATTTAATAAATAACCTCATTGTTTTTATTAAAGTAGATAGTTGAGCTTGCAAAACTTAAGACATGTCCATAAATTTGAGCATCTTTAACAACTTATTGTTGCGCGCTACTAAGGAATGCAGTAAAGAAAAGACAGATTGAAGCACCAAGTGTTGTGATTATATTGCTGTAAATGTGAGTGTATCCATGGAAGAAAATAAAAGATAAATCTTTGTTTCCAGTTGGAATTTAATCTCAGCTTTGAATTTTCTCTTCCTCTGAATGCACAAATCGTACATAGGAGCTGGAAACGCTAACAGCTAGCAAACGTGGCGGAAAACTAAATAAAAAACTCTTTGTTGGTGTTGATTCAATGCAGTCCATTGGTTTATGACTAGGAAACAAAATTATCCTTTTTATATCTCATTTCAAAATGGCTCAGAATCTTCAGGTAAATCTCAGGGAGGCGGGGAAAAACACGTTAGCTAACATACTTAGCTAAGTCGTTAGCGCTGAACCGCAAAAGAAAATGGAGGCTCACCAGCAGATTTTCTCACTGTGCTTGAAATGCGGTCCATTTATTCCTGAGTGTATCTATGAAGAAAAAAAAAAAATCCCTTTTTTGTTTCTTTTGGTTTGAAACTAGCCTCCATTTTGAATCTTTTGTGGTTATTCTCAGAGAACACAGAATGCGTGAGGAGTTAGCTTCCATACTTTGGGGCTTTTTAAACCACTGTTTCCACTGGAAGAACGAGGTTCCAGAACACCGAGTCGGTTTCCAGTTGTTTCTGTGGAATACCTGGTACTTTAGCGTAAACTGTGATGTCACCCTGTGGGCCGGTCATACTGAAGACAAAGAAACAACAAACATGGCGGAAAACAGAGAGGCACACAGCAGCCGCCATCTTGCTACTTCGTTCTTCTTCCTCGTTGTGTTTCGGTGTTGATGACGCTTTGTTCCCAAAGCGGATGAAAATAGGCGTTGGCGCTCAAAAATGTGTTGGTAAAAGCTAACATTTTTTAGCTAACGTTGCTCTGGTGTTGTTCATGCCCAGAAGTTCAAAGAATTGAGGGCCAATCAAGGTCAACACTCTTCTGCGGATGCCAGTCTCTTTGGGGATGTAAACCGTCTGATTTCAGCACAAAATTGGAATTGAGCATCAAGACCTGCTGTGTGGATGTAGCCATAGTTACCCACATATTCAAGTCAGGAAAGAAATCACCGCCTGACAAACACTCGTAACGTCGTGCACATTTTTTCTGACTTCTGACACAGTTGTGCAGGTAAACCGATGGAGCTAAATTAGGGCCATAAAGTTTGTTCGAAAAAAGAAGAAATTAAAACTGACAAAAAAAAAAGATTTGAAATTGAAAGATAATCTTGAAACTGAAAAAAAAAAGTTTATGAAGTTTTGAAACTGAATAAAAGTGTTCTGAAACAGAAAAAACTGAAAATAAAGATTGGAATGTTTAAAAAAAAAAAAAATCCTGAAACTGAAAAAAAAAATTAAATGTTCAAAACTACTTTTGAGACTCAAGCTTTTTTTTCAGCTTCAATTTATTTTTCCCTTTGAACAAATTTTATGGCCCCTATTTAGCTCCATATAACTATATTTGGAGGATCTGATTGTTTTTTCCTCCTCCTTGGACTGTTTCAACCATAAACTCGTGAGCTGACCTCAGAGCGCTGAGCGAACTGGTCAGACAGCCTGCTGACGCGACAGGTTGCTTTGGGACGGCTCACCCAGATTGCACGCCTGGCTGCTCAGGGCGTACAGCTGCTGCTGATAGGACCACTCCTCGTCGCTGGGGGCGGAGATGATGAACAGCCGACGTCTCCATCTGAACCTGCAATCAAGGGACATTTCCGCCTGAATCTAAGTGGCACTTTGGTGCAGCAGTGAAAGCTCGGTTCCAAGACAAGCAGTTTATGCATGTACTCTGCATATTCCCATACAATTACTTCCAGAAGGGCGACAACCGCAAATTATTGGTGAAAACCTGCCACATCACAGCAGTCGGGAAACCAACATTCTCCACGGTCGCCATGGGAACAAAAGACGGCTTTTCTGCTTCAGACGTCTCGCGAAAATATATGACAGGATTGATTTAGCCTTAAAAACTGCAGGGGCTTGAGCCTCTTTTAACAGACAGGCAGCTGCTGTTTGCCATGTTCTGACCAAAGAACCTATAAAATCTGGTTCCGCTTGTTGCTCAGAGAAAAAACAGGAGCAACATGATCTGACCACTCAGGATCTTACATTCGACTTCTTAGACCAACTTTCTTTGCGTCTTATCTGTGCGTCAAACTGATTAACACGGTTAAAGTTGTTGCAGCAACAGTCATAAATAAAGTTTTTATTATTATGGTTGAGTTTTCTAGAGTTGTCTACAATTTTCAGGCATCACCATCTAACCAGAGGTAAGACACATGATTGTTCTACCCTTGTTTGATTTCCTGCCCAGATTTTACACCCAGGCAGCTGAACTTCTTGGACTTTGGCTGTTTAATTAAACATTTCCTCCATCAAATCTTTTAAAAATAATCATCATAACACACATTCTTTCTAGTTGGTAAATTCACAAAAAGAAAAACTTTCAAGTTCTCTTCTGATTCTTAGCCATGCATTCGAGAATTAACAACAAACAAAGCCATAAATAAATTTGCCAAACTTATATCAGGACATCAAACAAGTTTTATATCAAACAGATAACCTGAGTTAATACAAAAACAAATCTGTCTCAATCAGCCTGGTCCTTCTCCTTTCAGGCTACATGAAGTAGGCTAAATGATGTGAAAAGCAACAAGTCAGGCAATAATCTATAAACACTGCTAAGAGACCATCATTATTTGTTTTCGAGGCATAGAGAGACATTTTATAGCACAATCAAGTAATTGTTACCTTCAGTTGTTATAAAAAGACTAAATATCTCAAATATAACTTGGCAATTTAACGGCATAAAATTAGGCCTGTGTCTCTTTAAGAAGCTCCGGCGCTTTCTGAAACTCCGCCTTCAGGAAGTCATCACAACATGGCTCCTCTATTAAATCTTTAACAACATTTTTACCAGTGTTGCACTGAGAAGTAGCTCCTATAAAGAGCTCAGCTGATGTTCCACCAGGTGTTTGCTAATTGCTGCTAGCTAGCAACAATTAGCATGATGTAAAGCTCAAAAAAGTAGATTTTACAAAATGCTACCCTTTTACTTTTTCACACTGTGGCATGTTGGTTAGGACAGACTTTTTCACCCAGTGAATGGTTGATGAGATGTCATTTCAAAACATCTTTTTTGATTTCCCTCAGCTTGTCTGAGACGACTCAGAAACAGATGGAATCTGTCAAATGGTTATACGGTGCACTCTGCGTTGTTGAATCCCACCTGGACAGGAAGTTTTCCAGAGACCGGGGTTTGTCCTCTTTCTTACAGACGACTCCGTCTCTCTTCTGCTGCTCCATCTCCCGGATTCGGGAGGAGAAGGTGTCAATGTAGTCAAACACCGCCTTCATGGCGATGGGGACCTCATAGGACTGCTGCTTACAAAAAACAAAACAGAAGACATACACAAAAACGAGAAAGTTAGAAGACAAATCTATGAAATAAAACATGGTTTCTAAGGCGGGTTGGGAATTGGGAAGTGTTTGTGACTTTGCAGTGAGCTTTTCCACCTTCCAAACATTCTTCGCAGAAACTCCTGGGAAGCAGCGAAAACACCAAAGATTTTGGTGAATAACAACACGTGTGTAGAAAAATGCCAGCAACTCTCGCGCCTCCGCGGATGTGCTGAACTCGCGGCGCGGCCCGCTCTCCTTCGCACCTTTCTCTGTCTCTCTCTCCACCTCGCTCTGTCTCCCTCGCACGCCCACGGCCGTGTACGCTCACAGGCAGCCCTGTCTCTGCCTCTGTCAGCAGAGGATGCGAACACAGGCCTCTTTGATGGGTCTGTCCAAAAACAGCCAGCTGGTTTACTCTGGCACACACACATCCACACACACACACACAGCTGCTGAGCAAATGTCATGCTGTGTGAATTAAAACAGTGTGTGAGTGGAGCTACTGTGCCGGCAGTGTGAGGCCAGGTCACCTTCAAAGAGAAAAGCGGGGAAATGGAGGCTGACGGCAGATGAGTGGCGAACATGCTGACTGAGAAACGTTCACACATCTACGACTGTTCTCACTTTGCCAAGTTACAGCTTCAAACTTAAATGTATCGATCGATCAGTCAAGTTTATTTGCTTATCGCAAAGTGCTGCACATCATAAAGACAATTTAAAAAACATCAAATAGTCAACAGTTGCAAAAACCAATAAGACATAAAATTTTGTCAAGTGCCATCGTTAAAATCATCAATGCAACATTGACCAATATGTTGGTCAGTGTTGCATTTATTATGGTCCAACAGCAACTCTGACCAGCTGGGCTTTCAGCCTTGATTCAAAGGAACTCAGTGTTTCAGCTGTTTTGCAGTTTTTTGGAAGTTTGTTCCAGATTTGAGGTGCATAGAAGCTGATTGGTGTATTTAATAATGATTTTACATGAAAGACTATGGAGTATTAGGGCCAAATAAAAAAAAAAAAAATTATGAGAGAAAAAGTCCTAATATTGTGAGAAAAATGTCGTTTGACAGTAAGTTGAAATAATGCGAGAGTAAAGTCGTAATGATACAAAAAAAATCAGAACACCAGAGTAAAGTCATAGTAATATGAAATTAAACTCAAACGACACAAACTTATAGAAAGTAGAAACAATGCAAAAATAAGCACATAATACTGAGACCATAATGTCATTATATTGCGAGAGAAGTTGTACGACAGTAATCGTTCCAATCCTTTCCTGTCAAAAAACTCATTCATTCATCAGATTAAAGTTCACATTCAAAGTAGAAATTTCCATTTAAGAAAAAAAAACAAAATTCACGATAAAATTGGATTGTGTTAATCTGCTCTCAGGTTGTTTTCTATCATGCCATGTTGGAGTATCTATGCTAAAGAAAACATGAAGATAGAGTTTTGCATGTAAAGTTAACGTAGGTTATGATGTAAAATTTACAATATTTACAATATCTTGTGACGGTTTCAGGCTGAACATTCAGTTTCTGATCTCCCCAAGTCATCCAGTAGTTATTCACTGAATTAAACAGAAAACATCCTCCATGATGTTACTGTGGAAACAAGCTGCTGTCCTCCTGCTGCTAGCAGGTTCCTAGCAGAGCAGGTTCTCACCTGGACTCTCATGTCGGTGTCGGTGAGGACCATGTAGAACTCATCGTACGTCATCCCGAACTCCTTCCTCAGCTCTGTGATCAGCTCCTGGTTGACCAGGTCCTCCTGACGAAGACCCTTCATGGGTTTGTCGTTCTCTGAAGAACGAGATGACAGATGCTGTGAGCTTCCGGGGTTTCTTAGCCGTCAGAACTACGGTGTGTTCAAAGAACGTTCCAAACCCATGCGCTCCTCTTCACATTTTGCCACATTACAGCCACTTCCCTGAATTTCATTGGACTTTAACGGGACGGAGCAACATACATTGAGCAAAAATACGAATTTGAAGTCAAAAGATGCACACAGTTCAAAATGATCTTCAAAGATAAGTATGAACGGTGTGGCATTCCCCTGTACCCATCTAGTCCAGTATTTTTCAAAGTGGGGGAGTTTTGAAAACTCATTGTTCCCACTTTCTGTTGGTCCATCACATGAAATCCCAATTAAATATATCAAAGTTTGTGACAAACTGAAAATGCGAAAGCGGCGTCAATACTTTTCAGATTACAGTCAAAAGATGTAAAATGACTTGGCATTTCGACACATCCCAAAAAAGTACATTTCCCACTGCTGACTTTAAAACAAAGTTGCAGTAAAGTATGTATCTGCCTGGACAGGCCAGATGGGAGGCTGCGGCGTAAATCACACGCTAACTCCACAGAGTTCTGTGGGATCCGTCTGGATTAGATGAAGAGGACTGCATCTGGCATGCTGCGGGCCTGCTAAGTAAAATAAAGGCCTCTAATCAGCCGTCCCGTCCCAGATGTGGGCATGAGACACAGACCACAGAATGGCGTGTTTTGATGACTGGCTGAGCCGCTCTCTGTTGGGTAGTGAGCAAGACAACAGGAGTCCAGACTCTCTGGACCAAAGTCCAGAGGACACACACTGCAATGAAAACACTGAAACGTGATCCACAACATCCAGGAAGACAACAGCAAGTGTTTGGAGGGTCATGATCTGGGATGCTCTTCTGACTAAACACGTAAAAAAATCTGCAGTTTTTCCAAACAAACAAAATATAAGTTGAGTAATGCTGTTGGATGCAGATAATGTTAGCTAGCTAGCTTTGTTCTATTGGCCATGTAACTGAACGAAACGGAATTCCGAAAATGAATTAGCTTAATGGAAACATGGCAATTAAAAAAAATAAAAAATCAAGTTATTCAATAAAAAGTTTTTGCGTTTCAATGAAGTGGTTTTTCAGCCGTATCAAAATGTGTGTATTTTGTATAACTGCAATAGAAACACTTTGTTCGCATCACACCAGTCACATGATCAACAACCAGAAGTTACTACTGGCGGAAAACATGAAGAAGACAACAGGAAGTGGTAGGAGGATGACGGCACAGCATGTTTTTTCATGACGTATTGAATGAAAAGACATATACACGTGATTTTAATTGGGTTTCTTATTTAATGGAAACAAGAAAATGTGCTTTTTTTTTTACATTAGTAGAATATTGACAAAGATTTGTGCACATTTGTAATGGGAAAGCAGCTAAAGGAGCTTGTTTTAAGTCAGTAATTATTTAATATTTATGAAAAAGTTTCAGTTCAACTGGCAGATTATTTTACTTATAACCTGGGAATGATGCCTTGTCATGAGTGAATTAATCTGCCAGTGGAACAAGCACTTTTAAACAAATCAATATTAAGAAATTATTGGTCTAAAACTAGCTGCTATATCTTGTTGAAAAATTACTTGTGAGATAGTTTCATCTTATTTCAAGCGTATTACGATGTTTGTACTAAAAACTAGAAACATGGGGCCTCAGGAGATGTTAGATCACCAGGCCTTACGTCTGGTTTTTATCCTGACATTTTAAAAACAACATTGAAAGGTGATTTTTTTTTCCTTTCCTAAAATAGCTGCATGGCCAGATGTAAGTCTTGAGAACACGGCCGTTCCAAAACGACACGGGGACACTCCGGGCTGGAAGTGGAGGGAGGGAAGTGCGGCTAAGCTGAATCAGTGGTGGGGGCGGAGGATGATGTGAGCGCATTCCTTCTGGATGAAAACCTCGCCGACACGAGGAGAGGCAGACTCGTAAAGTGGCTTCGCTCCTCGTGAAACAAACGCAGAGCGACCGACTCCGAGCGTTTGGGACGACTGGGGTTTCCCAAGCTCCAGTGACAGAGCACATCCCTCCAAACCAGCTTTCATCGGTTTTCCACCTCAAAACAAAGTGGGATGGTTTATAAGAAGGTTAGAGTTATGCCGCTGTAAGGATTTCTGACATGGGAAAGCTGGTTGGTTCGCTCCACAGGACCCAGATATCTGCTGTTTGGGTGTGATTGGATCACTGACGCCTGGCTCAGCTCACTTCTAACTTCTGGACTCAACACAGTTACATCTTGGCAACACCGGAACTTCAGAAACCCATCCACCAAAGTCTCACCCTGTTAGTTAAAGTTCATGAAGTAATATAGAAGCTGTGTGACTTGCTGTTAAACATGCAGTTCCACAGCCTTACATAATACCCTGAAGTAAAATCTAGTAAGGTCAATTAATTATTAAAAGGGCAGTATAAGGTATTTTACAGATCACTCAGGTAACTATGTTACCTTCAGTTATTATAAAAGTGCTGTATATATCAAACATGACTTATAAAAATTTGACTTCATAATTTAACGCCTAGAAATTGGGCCTCTGTCTCTTTAAGAAGCACCTGCTCTTTCAGGAAGTCTTCACTACATGCACATTTTTACCAGCGTTTCACTGAGAAGTAGCTCCTATAATGAGCTCAACAGGTGTTTGAGGTCTAATTGTTGCTGGCTAGTCTGAAGGAGTTGCATGGGGGAGTCGCAGTGAAGGATTATAAACGAGCGATGCTGTGATGACTTCCTGAAGGCAAAGGGTTGAAAAGAGCATGAGTTTCTTAAAGAGACAGGCCTGATTTTAAGGCATTAAATTAAGGAGTCAAATTTCTCTTAAGTCGTACACTGTAAAAACACAAAGTCTTGTCAAGTATGTTGGTCTATTTTTTTTAAGCACAAATATCTTAATACATATGGATAAAGATAAAACTAACTTACAAGTAACTGAGTCTAAGTCAATAATTCCTTAATATTGATAAGATGAAAAAGTTCTAGTTCCACTGGCAGATTATTTCACTTAAACTATGGAAAAATGTCTTGTTATAAGTGAAATAATCTACCAGTGGAACTAGAGCTTTTTCATCACTATTAAGTAATTATTGGCTCAAAATCAGCTCATATATTTTGCTGAAAACTTAGTTTTAAATTAGTTTTGTCTTATTTCAAGTACACTAATATATTTGCATTAGAAACTAGACCAAAAGTAATTGGTAAGATTTTGTACTTTTGCAGTGTAGTTAATTGATTTTGCTATGGAATACTTGGAAAACACAATATTGCCCCTTTAAATGTGGACAGACTGCGTCAGGGCTGAAAGATGCTTCCTACATGATTGGTGTGAAAAACAGGCAAACTGTAAGGTCGCCTAAAAACAACACTGCTCCCAAGTTGAATAATATTTTCTTAAAACAGTCAAGAACTCCTCTGTGTTCCAGTTTGAACCTCTACCAGACAGGAAAAAAACTGCATTTCACATTACCAGGGGTTAATGCTCCAAAATGTAGCTAACTCTAATTGTAATCAGGATCCCGTTTAGAAGCGCTCACCTATCTGATAGTGGTCGATCTTCATGGTGGAGTTGGTCAGGGAGCCAAAGATGGTGATGATGGAAACTTTCCTGATGGCCATCTCACACACCGACTCCAGGTACTCGTCCCTCTGCTGGACATACATTCTGCTCTCCTCACTGGGGGAGGTGATCAGCTGGAGGGAGGGAAGGAGGGAGGGAGGGGCAGATTAGGTTAGGGTAACATATACGTGCCATAAAGCACACATGCAGCCTGTGCTGCAGAGGAGATGTTTACATTAACCTGTATGAAGTGGGAGAAGGTTTTCCCACCCTGCTGGAGGAATCCATTCTGGCTACCAAACGGAGACATGTAGTCTGCTAGCACTCTGCTGTGCAGCCCGGGCTGAAGCAGGAGGATTTATGGACTAACTCTGGAGCAATTGTGAAGCTTTACAACTTCAGAAGTGCAAAAGAGTGGATAATCTAATCCCCATGGCGCCCAGAGGTGTTTCCTGCTCCCCCACAGTCAGTAAAACGTAATTACACTGTAAAAACAAATATTTGCATTTTCAACACTGGAAAACAGTACAATTGTGGCAGGTAGAATCTGTGAACTATAAAACGATTTAAAACAAAACTGAAGTCGACAGAAAATAGTTACCAGGCCTGAAATCTGGGTGCAGTGATGGACACAGAACTGAACCTTCAGAGAAACATAAAGGCAGCCACAAAGTCGGCCTTCTATCACCTGAAGAACATTTCTAGGATTAAAGGACTAATGTCCTAGCAAGGTCTAGAGAAACGTATCCATTTGTTTATCTTTAGTCGAACTGGTCTTCTCAGGTCTGACTGAAAACACTAATCCTCCTTAACGGTTTTCATAATTGTTGACAGTATGTTGTGCTTATGATGTTTCTATGTTTTCGTGATGTAAAGCATTTTAAAAGTACCTTGAAATGTGCTAAACAAATATATTTGATTGATTGATTGATTGATTGATTGATTGATTGATTGATTGATTGATTGATTGATTGATTGATTGATTGATTGATTGAAACTGTTGATTTGATGTGAATCAACAGTCCATTTTACATTTGTTCATTTTTGGGAAAATCATTGTTTTTTTCTCCTGCAGTTGAAGCATTTTTATTTACAGTGAAACACTGACTCCAGCATCATTTTTAACCCTATCTATATATCTGTTGTTATCTTTGTCTAATCTTAAAACTTGCAGGGAAGGTTTATTTTACCAGATCAGCACATTTAAAAGGAAAGTATTGTGTATTTTCCAGCCATGTTGTCCCGTTTCATAACTATGTTGTCTTCAGTTCTTGACTTAAAAGTTTGACTTTAAAAATTTACTATTATCGAACTCCTTGAAATTGGGCCTCTGTCTCTTTAAGAAACTCTTGCTCTTTTTGAAACTCCGCCCTCAGGAAGTCATCACAACATGGCTCCTCTATTAACCCTTTAACAATGTTTTTACCATCTTTTCATTGAGAACAATCTCCTTTAATGAGCTCAGCAGATGCTCAGTTCTAATTTACTAATTGCTGCTGGCTAGTCTGAAGGAGCTGAGAGGGGGAGAGCTGCTATGTGAGGTGGAAGCTCGGAAACTGCAGCTCCGAGGAGAGGCTTGGTCCTTGAAGGCAGACGTTTAGCACAGATGAATGGTTGCCAAGGGAGATTAAAGGATTTCTCTAACATGCTTGAAAAGATCAAATCAACACTCCAGGTCTGTTTTTGATGAGGGAATAACATTAAAACATGAGATACAGCTCAAAAAAGTCAATTTCACAGAGTACTGCCCATGTATCTAGTAGCTGGAGTATGTCTATATTTGAGTATATTCATAATTATATATCTATAGTATTAGCCTAGGTATAATAAAAGAAAACCTGCAACAAATTTAAACAATGGCATATGGCAATAAACCCATGAGCTTGTGTGTTGTATCATTTTCCACTCAGAGTGAAAGAGCAGCTCAGATAAAAGCCTAACTGATGCTAACGTCTGTTTCTGCTAGCGGCGACTTCTTCAGCCGTCACTCACTGACTCAACACTGGTACTTAATCACAGGGTTATTAAATTAATTTTGGAAGTGAATTTAAGCTTATTTTGTTTTCTCTTGGCAAATAGGACAACAGCAGTGGGTGTTAACTGTAATGAACGATACGATAAACCAAACAGAGAAGGCCCAAAGATGTTGAAAAACGATAGGTAGCAAGATGTTGATGGACATAGAGTAATATCTATGTGCAATATGTTCCCCTGTCATTAAGGCCTGAAGGGGAGGTAATGTACTATTACTGGACTGGACTGTAAATGTTGTGTCATGCTCTCACCAGCAGCCGCCTCCTGTTCTCAAAGTAGTCCAGGAAGGAGGCCAGGGCGCCTTTGGGAGGAGGCGTTGGCTTCTTTGTGGGTTTCGGGTATTCCTGCTTTTCTGGGTACTTTGTTGGCTTCCTTACATTTTTCCTCTTCTCCTCTTTCCGGGTTTTCTCTCCTCTCCTGTCAGGTTTCTTGATGTTTTTGATGCCGTTCTTTCTCTTCTTCTTATCGTGCTTACTTTTGACCTTTTTGGTCGGACTGGCATCCGGGACAGATTCCGTCTCCTCTGGGTCGCTCGGAATCGGCCGGCCGGGTTCGTAGTTGTCCTCGTAGTCTTTAGGTGGCACCTGTAGACGGAATCATACTGTTACCATGACGATAACCATAATGATAATTTATCCAGTTTGAGGTTGAAAAATCAAAAGTCTGCCCAGAACTTAAGCAAACCCTGGATAGTGACAGTAGCCAACGTAGCGGATCAATTAGACCTGATCACGTTCTATTTATTCACATTAGCTTAACTGTCTGAATATGTCCTCAGTCACTTTAAAAGGCTGCCTATGGTCAGCAGGTGATGCAGTGGAAGCAGCTGAGGAAATTGAGTTGTTTATCAATAGTCAAATCTCAATCCAATCAAGCATCTGTGGGATACTCTGGTCAAACAAGTTGAATCTAACTTACAATACTTAAAGGATTTGCTCCAAAACCACCGTTAGGGGTTTAGTGGAGGTTATACCTCAACAGGTCAGAGTCGTTTTGTAAGTATATGCTGGATCAACTCACTATTAAGCAGATGGTTGTAATGTTATGCTCAATTGATTGCTGAAAAGCGGCATATAAATTTGCAGCAGACTGCCTTGTTCCATGGAAAACAGGCTCAAATTCTTCCCATAAAATACAAAATGGCTTCTTTGAATCAAGAAAGGGAGAGTCTTTTTGTATGTATGTGTGTATTTGAGCATATATTTATGTATTGTATTACATATTGCAATAAACCCATGAGCTTGTGTGTTGTATCATTTTTTGACAAAAAGGCCAACAGCAGTTTCTCGTTTTTGTGCAACGTTAGAGGTTTTCTTATGACAGCACAAACCTGACAAACTACAGAAGCGTATTGCTATCTCGCAGGAAAAAACATTTCAAGCGCTATCACATTATAACGTGATACGTATCTTATTTAAACGTGATGGCTATCTTGTTCAAACAAGATACGTATCACGTTTTAACGTGATAGCGCTTGAAATTGTTTTTTCTGCGTGATAGAAATACGCTTCCGTAAACAAACAAAGCCTACTACACTGTTAGAAGTCTATTTGAATTGATACAAAATAAATTAAATGTGTATCACCATTTTTTTTAGAAAATACAAACAAAAGTTTCACGCATGTTTAATAACCATCTCCATAATGTATATACCGGGTTCCAAATTATTATGCAAATTGGATTTAAGTGTCATAAAGATTAAATTTTTTTGTTGCGCTATTAACTTCATAGATGGTATTGTGTGTCAGGGCTCTTTGAATCACTATAATTAATTTCAGAGAGCTGGTTGATTAGTTTGAGCTCAATTAAAGGAAATCTACTTAAGAAGGATGTTCCACATTATTAAGCAGGCCACAGGTTTCAAGCAATATGG
>CAEFZX010015064.1:0-24868 GCA_903066825.1 Alfaro cultratus
ATATATATATGTGTGTGTGAACAATTCTGGACTGATGTTTTCATATAATAATGTATGTGGAGTTTTTAACTATTTTATGTGAACCATTTTTATTCCAGGGTGAAATATTCTTGTTCAAATACTGTTGTTCAGAACAATAATTGACTCAAATCTTTTCATACACCCCCACAGGATATACCATTACCACAGCTGTTGTCCAACATAAAATCTCCATCAATTTGGTGAAATATTGTAGCTACTCTCATTTCAAAATAGTCCACAGATTGTCAACAGTATTGAGGTCAGAGTCTGAAAGAGTTGAAACAAATGATATTTTGATCCCAAAGACTCATTAAGATTAGTTTTGGGACAAACCAGCTGACCTTAAGCCTGCTGAAAGGCCCTGACCTCAGCTCTTACTTGTTAACCATCCCTGAAATGAAAGGTTTATAACATAAAATCACCATATTTTAATGAAATATTTCAGTCTTGTTAATAACAGTGGTTAAATATCAAACCAGAATAATGTCACAATCTTATTGATAGCTTCAAAAAGCATACTACTCAATTAAATGAGGTCTATATGAAAATATTTGAGCCTGTGTACATAACTTCAACACTGTAGAAGTACAATTTAAATAAAATCTGAAATCAACATGACATGCTTATGGAATCCGCACTTCTGACTGAAACTGCTCATGTAGAAAACTCACTTATTGCTCCTTGGTGAGGGGTGAAGGTGCCTGATGGACAAGTCACTTCGTCCACAGTGCCAGCTGGACAGAACCTTCCTCTAGCACATGGCAAACCTGGACCTGAAGACCCTGTTTAAGGTAAAACACAAAGCATGAAACGTTTGGAAAAACCACATTGAACTATGAGAAAGTTCATTTTAAAAAATGAACTCTTCACAATGTCTGTTGTTGAAACGTTTTAACTACCTTTGTGTGTGTGTGCGTGTGTTTTCTTCAAGTGAGAAACATTTACTTTCTGGGACATGTTTTATTTGTATTTCAGTATCTGTTGCTCTAGTGAAGTGAGTTTTATCAGAACAAAGACTAACCTGCAGGACAGAAGCGTCCCTCTTTGCATCTTTTACAGGCTGCCCTACTTGTCTGACCCAGTTGTTCCCCTGATGTACCAGCAGGACAAGGTGACCCATGAGGGGTGGCGGTGCCCTCTTCACAGTAATAGCCCTGTGGGCACATGAACTGGGAGGTGGGTCTCTGTGAGCTCCCTTCCAGACAGTAAAACCCTTGAGAGAAGTATTTATAGATTAGAAGAACATTTTGTAAAGGACACAGCCTGTATGGTAAGATGACACTTCTAAAGATGGAAAACATTTAATTCCTTCGGCTTGAAGAAGTGCAATTAGAAAGTTTAAAGTCCACAGAATTTGTGCAAATCTTTGGACTTGAAAACATTTAGAGAGCTTGCTTTTGATAGAGCTGTACCGGCAGGGCAGATTGCACAGTCTTTCAGTCTCTGCAGACCTTCTTTAGGACCATAACTCCCTGCAGGACAGGGTAGGGCTACACCTCCCACACAGTAATGACCTAACAACGAGATAAACAAGAACCAACTCATGTTTGGTTTCTTTCTGGAAGCAAAAAAAAAAAACCTACTAAAACATTAAAGCAATATTTAACCTTTTGGACAGGCAATACAATCTCCATCTTCCTTTAGAGGTTTGTAGGTTCCCGGTCTACAGGTGATGGCTTGACCAGATCTGTGCACAGTCTGGCTCCCACGGGGTCCCACAGCGCCCCCACACAGCAAGGATGTATCATTACACCTCCGGCAGGAAGTCTGTCCAGGTGTGGAGGTCCAACCAGAAGGACAGGGGAGTGGCTGTGACATCCCACTGCTTGGACAATAATTTCCTACAGCAGCCATACGGCACAATCTTAGGTATTCTGGCACATATTTATGACATTTTACTATCAAATGGAACAGACGCAATAACTAAAGAGAAGTAATAATTTCTAGAAGCAGTACCTGCGGGACACTGTAGACACAGAGGCGTACAAACAGTGGAGTAAAAACCCGGGAAACAGTCAATACATTCAGTGTGATCCACGTCGGGCTCCTTTCCAGGTGCACACTGTGAGCACATAAAAACCGTTAAAAAAACACGTAAATTTTCTTTTTGTGCAGCAAGCTGTAAAAGCGTTTTCAATTCTTTTCACGTCTTTAATGGTTGATGGTGACCTTATAAGGAAGCCCAAACTTGCAAACAGAATCAAAAGGGCAGGTCAGACACTGTAGGACCCCTTCGGGTGAATGTTGTCCTGCTGGGCATAAATAAAGTGTTCCATTGGTGACGTCACATGAAAAGCCTGCGGGACACAGCCGGCAATCCACTCTGTCCTCTGAACTGATCAGGCCTGGAATACAAGGCTGCAACATACAGCAAAAAGCAATGAGCTCACATTAATTTATACAAATATGAATTTGGGCAATATGTATATACAGTATATAAATATAGAAAGATTTGTATTTATATTCAGCTTTCTGAGTTCAAGCTTGGCATAACCACCTTTTGCTGCAGTTACAGGAGCTAGCCTATAGTCTATAGCCTATAACACCTATAGACTGAAATGTTTATCAAGTCACCTGAACAAAATAGCTAAAGATCAGTCAGAATGGAGGCATATTAGTTCAGATCATGCCACTGATTTTCTATTCAAACCTTTCAAAGCCGTTTGTTCACCAATGCTCTCTTACAAAGCAAGTGAGAGAGTTTTGTAAGAGCTCCAAATTAATATGAATCAACCTTGAATTCTTGTTTTTTATCCCCAAACACCTGTGGCTTTCTGCTCACTAAAACTAACCTGTGGAATTTTGTCACTTAGTCAAAATAAAGTATCTTTTCTATAACATTCCAAACGATTGTAGTATTGTTGTTTTCAACTATTTGCCATCTGCAACATTAATGACCTCATATGAGACAAAAAATAAAGGCTCATGAAGAGCAGCCATTTTATTTTATTTTAATTAAAATAACCCGTAATTGTGTAATTTATATGTTAACTATGTGGACTGTATTACCAAAATACAAATAGCCGATGTGGTCGAAGGATTTTGTTTAGTGTTATTAAAGAATGTGTGGGCTAGTTATGGAAGTTATGAAAACAAATGGACCCCACTTTTTAGATTTGAGAACCTTTTTTCCTACTTCTATGTGTTAGTCACAACCTATCACATTAAATTCTGATAAAATGCATCTGAATTTGTGATTGCAAAATAACAAAAGTTTGGGAAGTTGAAGGAGCATCCACATTTTTGAAAGCACTGCAACTGTAACTACAACATTTCGGTGTCAAAATGTTTGGAAAACATTTCTCCTTGATTATATTTAATTCAGTGTTATAACAAGTAAAATTGTTGGGAAAGGGTTATTTGAATGTAAATCATGCCTTTTGGGCTTAAGCAATCAAAAGCTTATGAAAGAGTGTTTTACCTTGCAGTCATTGATGCTGATTTTCCCTGTGTAGAGGTTGAATGTTCCTGCTGGACATCGATTAGGTGCAGATACATTTCCAGGGCAGCTACAGAACAGAAATAAAATAGGCAAAACATCATCAATTATTAATTTCTTCTATACCATGTAAAAAAAAAACCCCAAAACTAATAAAATCCTGTCCTATAGTTTCAAATATGCCTGATGACTTACAAATGACCAGAAGGACAATCCAAACAAAGCTGCTGGTGGAAGTACTTTCCTTCTGGACACATACCAACATACACTTCGTCACTGAGAATAAGATCTGCACTCCCCTCTGCGACTTCTCACACCAAAATAGGGAGAATGTAGAAACTGGTCACTATGTTGATAAATGCACTTTAGGAAATAATGAAAGCATGAAGATTGTTTTCCTTACCTGAAGCAGCTCCAGGTTGCATGAGCAGCAGAAAAACCCCAGGAACTAAAATACATAACAAATACATAGCCCTCACCAAGCACATCATATCTGGACGTCTAATCCTGTGTACAAGAGCATGTTGCAGGTTTTCTCCATTTCCAGAGCACAGCATTATTTTGGCCTAATCTTACACTGATAAATGTTTAGAGCCAAGTAAAAAAAAAAAAGAGTGAGGCCTGTTTGCCTGAAAGTGAAATGAGCACGAAATGTGATTCCCAGGTGGTGACTCAAGCTGACAGTGATGTGCAATTAGGTTCTGTAACTGTAGCTGTGACTTTCATTATGCATGAGCAAGTGCAAACGCTAGCCTAGTTGTTTCTGTTAGTGGATCACAGCAAATTATTTATGTTACCCAGGAGCTGTCATTCACTGTAAGTAGGAATTTTAAGACACAGAATATATCAAAGTCATTTATTTGCATGGACTAAATGGATGCAAACAAGGTACATTTTGTTTTCCCAGGGAAATAATTGAAAAATGCATAATTCAAATATAGAGAAGCATCAAAAGTTGACTACAGCTATTGCTGGAGCAGACACAAAGCCACAAAAGCAAATGATACCTTCAGCCTTCCTGCATTAGCATGTGCTGTGAGGCCTTTAAAAAGCTTGGTTTCAACTGCATGAACATAGTATTAATCCACAAATAAAAAACTTTATCTGCAGTAAAAAAAAAAAAAAAAAAGTAAAAATCAGTACTGCATAATTGTGTTCCATGATGCGTTTACCCTATTTGTTTTTTAACAGCACTTTTCTGACAGGAAGCCAGATGCGATGTATGGAAAGTTGTGCATTATTTTTTTTTAACACCCCTGAATCCTTTTGAACACCACTTCCTGTACCCGAACTCAAGAGGAGAAACATATATGTGGCTTTGTGCAGGTGCAACCAACAGCAGGCTGCAAGAGCACAGGGTATTTTATGTTTGAATATAAGGAACAAAGAAATAAGAAAAAAGCAGCGGCAATGCAGGTCTTAGTCTACTTGATCATACTCTTCCTTTCAGTTCTAAAAGGTAAAACAAGTATTCCTAATGTTTCATCTTCATGGTAACATAGCGTCTCTTTCTCTAATGTAACTAAATTATCCTCTCTTTGCAGGAAGAGTGATTTCTGAAAATGCAAAGGCACCCACTGATTACAAGATGGTAAGACTGGGGCAAAGTCTCATGCTGAACTGCACCTATAACTGCTCGTCTGGATTTGTCCGCGGCTCCTGGAGGACAGAGTCTGATATCTCTCCTTGTAACACAACTAAAAGTACCTTTTGCACTGTGTCCATCTGCCTATCAAACATTTCTACTCAAGAAACAGAGAAGAACTACAGTTGCTACACAGAAGACACAGACGATCCTAATCTCACAAAAACAACAGTTCACACTGTTTTCCTTCGACTTCAAGGTATACAACTCTCTCTCTCTCTGACTATATATATATATATACATGTATATATATATAGCATAAGTTATGTAAGAAAGCAAGGACTGAATCATCCTTTCTCTTGTATTTGTAGCTCAAGACACTGTCCCAAACTGGACAAGTAACCCAAACATTCTTCTTGAAAATAGTGAGAAGCCTTTCTAATGTCTGATACAAAATATTCCATATTTCCAGCAATTATTTGAACAGTTTTTGATTAATCCTCATGCTTTAATACAATGATCTTCATTATCTTAGCATCGCTTCCTACAGAATCCGGGACTTCAAACAAAGGTGAGGCAGTATCAAAAACATTCTAAATGATAAAAAAAAGTTTTTACATTTAATAAATTCTAATACATCGGTTTTATGACAACAGGACAGTTTAATGTAATGAAGGTTTTGGCAGCGGTAACCGTCACAGTGGCCATGGTTCTTGCAGCTTTGGCCGTCTTCTTGTGTGTAAATCGCAACAAGCCCATCTGGAAGGGTAGAGGTGATTACAATGTAGTATTCTATTGCAAAAAATAAGTGTAAAACCTAGATGAAAGCAAGAAAAATGCACAGATTTGAATGTAGTGTGACAGCAATGCCTCTCATTCCAGGGCAGCAGGTTGTGTCCAAATCATGGTGAGCCGTCTAAGCTCATATTTGTTCACATTTCTGAGCGATTAACGGTGAAATCTGTGATTTAGATTTAACAAATCAGCATTATTTAAAATTTTTCCAGCTCATCTCAATCCCCAAATTCTGTCCTCCTGCCAGTAAAAGGTAAAACACCAAAAATATCAGATAAATAAAGAACATACAGAAAGACCTCTTCAACTAATGCCTGCCATCTTTTCCACCCAGGGACGCTATCAACACAAAGTGAGAAAATAACCTTACGAATTCCTCCACCCGGTAAGACAAACATGCAGAACCATCTGACTTATAGTCCATATGTTGGCTGATATTTACAAGTAAAATGCGTTGTTCTGTTTGACCCAGACAATGAGGGGGACACAGAGGTTCCATATGCGGACATAATGATCACCGTCCGAGGGGTCAGTACACCTGAGCTCACTAAGGTTGGCTACTTAGGAACAGGAGAGGTGAGAGACAAATAAAACAAGCTCACACCTACCAATTCACCCATCATTTCCATCTCCATCTTTATTTCACAGGCGGGTTTACCAAAAAAACTGTATTTTTTTTTTTTTTTAAATATAATCTCTATATGATAATTAGGCTTTTGCAAATATATGCTTAGTTTCTGCTATCTAGTGCTAAAGTGCTGATATATTAGCTGTTTTATTGCTACATTAGATGTGTCATTAGCTACAAGAATCATAAGAGAATTTGACTGATATTGCTGCTTTTGTTTCGATCTACCTTACTGCATGCAAGATATTTCAGAAGAAATTTTTTAGTTTGTGTGTTAGTTAGCTTTTTTATTTCCAAATATTTATGCGTTTTAGAATTATAAATTTTTAGTTGGTAGTAGAGAATTGCTCTGAAATTTGCATCTGTTGTTAAGCAACATTTATAGCATAGCTTGTATGCATTTTGATTTGGTTAAGTACATTAAAACAACCATTTTCAGCACAGACAAGCAAAAAAAGACTTTTGTCCATTTAGGCTATGAAAAACCTCAGTACAGTCATCAATTTATAAATAAGCTACTTTACAGCATGACTTGAATACAGTGGATCTCAAAAGTGGCAAACTATCAGATCCTCCGATGAAAAAGATTAGATCAGGATAATTGTAAAAAATGTTCTACGACTTCTACATTATGTATATCCTGTGAAATTCAACTAAACAACCAAAGGAAATATTTGGTTTATTAAATTTAAAAAATAAAAATGGGGGTAATCGCCTAATTGCATAAGTGCGCTCGCGTTTAGATACCTTTGTCTTGTGCACTTCTCTATCCAGTGTCAGCCCATCTAGATAAACACCAAACCTCAATAAAAAACAAGCCAGATCACATCTGGATTCAAATCTATTCGAAGTCAAGTTAGTGGTTTATGCTTGATAGGAATTGAGACAAGAATTTCTCAAAGGATAACAACAACATAAAAGGAGTGCCAATTTAGGAACACATTTTTTTTAAAAAGATCATGCAGGTTTTTATTTATACCCTTTTCAATAATTATTTGAAGAATCTGTGTTGGCATCACAGGAATCAGACCCTTATTATAATTGGTGGTCATCTTGTTTAATGTTTCCCAATAGGTATTTTGCTGATTCAACTTTTGGTGATGAGCTCTGAGTCTCTGAGATTGGAAAGCCTCTTTGACATTAGTCTTTTGTTCCCTCCACATATTGTCTGTCAGATTCAAGTCAGAAGTCTAGCTAACCAGCTTCAAAACGTTAATGTAACTTCCAGAAAGAAGAAAAAGTAGATAAATTTAAAAGATTACTTTAAACCTAAATCTGGAAAGGGTAAGAACTATTTTTATCTTAACTGTACATTATATCCAATTACATAAATTAAGCTTCAGTTGTCTTAATATGAGTTTCCTGATTGTCTGTAAATTTGCATCCTTTATGCCGTTATAGAAAAGTAAACTTCAAGAAAATACAGAGGGTTCAAGATTAATTGTTTTTCCATTTTAGTTAATCCAAGCATAGATGGAAATCAGCAAGACCTTTTTGACAATATAACCAGTGATAAGAAAAAGGTTTGCCTATAGCCAAACCTAGAACAATTTGGGTTCACCTGAAGAGGCCTGTGGACTTTCAGTTTGAGTTAGATTGGGTTACTTAAAGTCAACGGGTGGTAAAGCTTATCGACTTCCAACAAAAACAACTGAATCTTCTAACAAAGTATCAATTGAAAGATTTGCACTCTTGTGCATTCAAGTTATTGCGGTTTTTTATTTCATGTATTTTTCACCTCATATAGAGTAGTTGTGTGTTTTTCAGTTGTTTTTTCATGGTTAATTTCTCTTTTTTTTACACTGTAAAAACAGAGGTCTGTAATCTTTTGAGTCAATGAAACTCATAGCTTGTCTTTATTAAGTGGTTGTGATTTTTAAATATACCGTTTAATTTAGTGTGTATTAGTAGAGCTTCAATACTTAATTGTGAAACAAAGAGTTTTTTTCTTTTTCTATTTCATGTGCAGTGGCGGGGAGATGAACCGAGATGCCACCTGCAGGCCTCGCGTTCAGCTGACAGACTGCATGTTCCCCAGCCCAGAGAGGTCAGCCGCAAGATGAGCACCAACTCTGAGTATGCGGTTATCACATACGCCTGACCATAAGCACTTCAGCCTGCCTTTCATTGGACCATGTGGTCCAGGAAGCATCCACCGTACCTCGGTAAAGTTTTCCAATCACATTTCTGAAACTTACGCTTAAACTGTGTAAACCGTGATTCAAATACTCCTGTTAATGCTTTTTGCAAGGTCTGTTCCATCAAGTGCTGCTTAAAATGCAGAGGTGATAAAATGCAACTAGAGAGTAATCATCTACAACAAAGCACGGGTGCTTTCTTGTTTTGCTGATGCTTTTCACTCTGACAACAGCAGTCCTACATATGGACAACATGCATTAAGTGTATAAGCTGATACAGTTAAGTCTTAATGCATTTTTTTTATCTTCAAAAGGATCATTCTAAAAGGGACAAATAATTTGACTTGAAAAAAAATTGTTTCAAAAATGGTTTTGTACAATTAAAAGATAAACCCACAACAAATTCTTGAAAGACCAAATCCTCTTTCTGCTGAAAATAGCTTGCATTAAGCCCCTAAAATACTCACAACATAATAGGTTTGTGCCAATCCACATGAATTCTGAGTTGTCTTTTCTTGGGATTTTGTAGAAGCAGCATTTTGTTCACATAACCTCTGTGCCAGGGATACATTAGCCTACACACAGCTATTTCAGCACCCAGTAGAGGCTTATTGTGCAGGTTTACTGTAAAGGGAGGATGGAGAATAGATACTTATGCATCTTCTCTGGTTAAGATGTTGTAAATGTTCTTGTTAGTCTTGTGCAAACAAAAAAAAGCAAACAAAAAAAAACTGGGAAACCTATTTTGCTACAGCAGATAAAGATCTTAAAATAAAACTTTTGAATAAGGAAATCGAGCAAATATTTTTTTTAAAATCAGGATTGTATAAATAATCAAGGTTTTTTCTTTAAACAAAATTGTGCCAATCTGATAACTGAATAACTGGAAGAACAACTAACTGATTGTAAATAGAATATAAATATAAATACATTAAATGTTTCAGCAGATGAAATCCACATGTATAGCACATTGTTAATACAGTGTTTTATGTGTAGTAAAAGTTCACAATATTTATGATTAGATGTATTTACTCTTTCAAACTTGAAAGCCCCAAGTTAAGCAAACTGTGATTTTTTGATGTTAATCAAAATGAAGTACATGATGATTTTGTAGAAGAAGACTCGAAAACATTCAGAAAGCAACTTGTTTTTGTCTAGATATGATCCTCCCTTATGAGCAGCTTAGCTATGTTTTGGTGTTCTTTGAAAAAATCCAGGATTGCCCAGAAACCTATTGTTTAAAAACATTTTAAATTACTAATTTTCTCTTTCTCAATAAAAAAAGAAAATGGGGATAATCAATAATCATTTTTTCATAAAAAGCTATGTTATGTTCATCTTATACAATTGTGAAAGTCAGTTTTTTTTTGTAATATATGCTTTAGTATTATTTGATTTTTTTATACACATTTATTTAAATAAATGTTTTTATGAATGTATCATTGATTTTTTTTTTTTTTCGAAGTCTATTAAAAATACAAAAAAAATTATAGGTATTTCTATTTGCCTGTGTTATCATGTTATGTCTAAAATAAAGATTTTTTAAACTATGCTGGAATGTGTTGCGTCATACATGACCCTTATTTGTCTCCGTACTTGGAACCGTTGCTAAGTAACAGATATCAACAAGACACAGCACTAGTAGTGGCGCTAGCTAACTATAAACGTTTCGGTCGATTTAAAATGCTTCCAGGTAACAGGTGTCACAACAAACCGTTGTATTAGAACGGACTTTTAAGAAAGATGGTTTACATTTAAACAGTTAACCGATTCAACAGCGAGATTTAATTACGAACGTAACCAATATTTAGAAAGTCCGTTAAACTAAAGATGCCAAATTAGTGGTGACATTTCACTTGTGAAAAGCCGGAAACCTCTTGCTGTTATTATAGCTTGGAGTCAGGCACGTAGTTCAGGAAAATGTCAGTGCCTTTTTCCAACACTCACCTGAGGGTCCCTCGGGGATTTGGGGCCCTCTTAGAGGGACTGACCCGAGAGGTTCTCCGGGACCAGCCGGACAACATCCCTGCATATGCAGCGCAGTATTTTGACAAACTTCTGAAAGAAAGAGAAGGTAACTGCACATAAGAAAATAAAATAACAATACTTTATTGAAACTTCATATTTCATTAAATAAGGAAAAGTTCGGTCACTTGTGTTTCCTTCTTTCTTCACAGAAAGTGGGATGGACCCTTCTGAGTGGGCTGCCAGGCTGGAAGACAGGTTCTACAATAACCATGCTTTCAAGAGGACAGAGGTACACACCTTTTGAAGTTACAGCTCTGAACATGTCTAACTAAACTCAGCCTATGTTAGTTTATTGTATTATTATTTTTATTTTTTTCCAGACTGTTAGTCCTGAAAAGGAAACAGCAACAGAGGAGGCCGACGTTTCCAAGTGAGTGTCACTTTAAGTGCAGCAAGCACGATCAAGAGGAGAGGGAGAGGAAGAACATGAGGGAAAAGATAGAAATGTGCTCTGATGAAATTACATTGGAGTTTACATTTTCATCAATAAAAACCTTACTCAAGGTTACTCAAATTTGTCATTTATTACATTTTTATATTGACCTTGCAACTCAACTAAGTGAATTAATATAAGGCCATTTTACAACCACTGTTTTCTCAATGTACCTTTGAAGACAAATAGGTTCTGTTATTATCCCTTTATACTGAAATATAACAAAATCAATCCAACTCATACTAGTGTAATACAATTATGTATATTAAGATTTCAGAGCAAAGATTTAAGAGAACTTCTTATGCATTTCTATCAAATTCAGCTGATTTGATAATCCAGTTAGAATTAATATGTACAGAAAGACTTCACCTATCTCTTCTTTTTTTTATTTTGTCCAAACTCCTTGGAACTCAAAGCATGTGAACCCTGCATGTGAAGTATTGTTAGAGGTTTGCCTGCTTCAACAAACCAGACTTAAGCAGTTGATGGAGAAGTAACAAGCTTGTGCAGTGTCCCCATAACAAACCAAGTTTGGGAAACAGTGGTCTTATTCAGTTGACTGCTTTGTTTTCTTGATGTTTTTTTAGAACAGGCCATAATGTGTTGTTTTCTGGGCCACATTTTGCTGACATGTTCTACTTAGGTGATTTCTTGATTAGTAATTTAATAGTTAGTAAATGTGGCTTGTGAACTTAAACCAAAAAATATGGTTAATCACAACTAAGAGTCATGCATGTGGCCACCTTTTTACGTAAGGTAGGGTTCAATTGGATAGATGTTTTTCAAGTAGAAAATTTTATTTAATATTTACTAAGATTGTCTTTACCCGATATCAAAATTTGTTTGATGACCTAAAACATTTAAGTGAGACAAACAAGAAGAAGAAAAAAAAGAAGATTTTCTAAGTCATGGCTGAGAGGAAATGGCGGAACAGAACTACTTGAGACTAAAAGCAGCAGAGAACATACACAGGTCGCAGTTGAGTTTGAAAGATGCATTTAATAAATTCTAAGCATTGCTTTAATCTGTAATATTTCTAAAAATGTTCCATTTCGTTGTTTCTTAGAGAAAAACCAAGCGAATCCCAAACTGAAGAAGAACCAAGTTACTCCGTTGAAGATACAGCTCTTTCCACCGAACATCTTCCTATTTCAGATATAACTGATTCTGAGACTGAAGGCCCACAGGATGAAGAAACTGAACTACAACATACAGAACAGACATCTGAAGCAGATGAAAAGAGCGGGATAGACAAAGATCATGAGCTTACCGAAGCTGAATCTAGTCAAATTATCGGACTAGATAGTGAAGTAGATGAAAGCCTACTACACCTGAGTTTGATTCAGGTGGACCCGGATTTGCCAGCCGATGAAACTTCAGATTTAAG
This sequence comes from Alfaro cultratus, assembly GCA_903066825.1. Taxonomy (NCBI): domain Eukaryota; kingdom Metazoa; phylum Chordata; class Actinopteri; order Cyprinodontiformes; family Poeciliidae; genus Alfaro; species Alfaro cultratus. Next base: position 12,455 of record CAEFZX010015064.1, read on the forward strand.
CGAGGGGGAACGATCTAAATATCCTTCCACCTTGAGGAAGGGTCAGGAATATAAAAAAACAGTTGGTGCATTTGAAGAGCAGGAAACTGTTGGCTCAGAAGACGAGCATGCTGTAGAATCAGAACCACTTCAGAGCCTTCTACATTTGACTCTTCTTGTGGACGCCTCTGCTTTAGAGCCTGGTGAAACAAAAACAACATTAGAAGATGACATTTGTAAAGAAGACACATATTCTGCTGAAGAGACAGAAACTATAACAACCCAGCCTGAGGAAAATGCTGTCGAATTACCCGCAAATCAGTATGAAATCCATCCAGACACCCAACATGAAGCAAAGGATGAAGCTCAAAGTGAGAGGGAAACTACAGAGACTGAAAGTGAAAGAGAAATAACAGAGACTGAAAGTGAAAGGGAAATAACAGAGACTGAAAGTGAGAAGGAAATAACAGAGACTGAAAGTGAGAAGGAAATAACAGAGACTGAAAGTGAGAGGGAAATAACAGAGACTGAAAGTGAGAAGGAAATAACAGAGACTGAAAGTGAGGGGGAAATAACTGAGACTCAAGGTGAGAGGGAAGTAACTGAGACTCAAAGTGAGAGGGAAATAACTGAGACTCAAGGTGAGAGGGAAGTAACTGAGACTGAAAAAGAGAAGGAAATAACTGAGACTCAAAAAGAGAAGGAAATAACTGAGACTGAAAAAGAGAAGGAAATAACTGAGACTCAAGGTGAGAGGGAAATAACTGAGACTCAAAAAGAGAAGGAAATAACTGAGACTGAAAAAGCGAAAGAAATAACTGAGACTCAAGGTGAGAGGGAAGTAACTGAGACTGAAAAAGAGAAGGAAATAACTGAGACTCAAAAAGANGAAATAACTGAGACTCAAGGTGAGAGGGAAGTAACTGAGACTGAAAAAGAGAAGGAAATAACTGAGACTCAAGGTGAGGGGGAAGTAGCAGAGACTCAAAAAGAGAAGGAAATAACTGAGACTCAAAGTGGGGCAGGGGTAACAGAGACTGAAGTTTCTCTTGAGAAAACCAGTGAAAGTCCAAGAGTCTCTGAGAAGTCCTTCGTCAAGGAAGGAAAGCAGGTGACATTTAAAGACGAAGATGAAATTTTTACTCCTGAAGTGGATCTAGAATATGAAAATCTAGATTATGAGGAGGAGAGTCCTTCTGATAGTTCTGATGGGACACCTGCTAACGGTAACGAAGAGAAAGGGCCTACTGGGATTTAGGAGGCCAGCACAGCAGACGCAAACAACAGCGACAAGGTAATCCTGGTTGTTTGAAAAACTATACAGTCTCTGTTATGATGCTTTTCACACTTTTCCTATGCAGTAAAATTAATATTTGCACAATTTCTCTAAGCAATTTCCTTTTACTGCCATAACTTGAGTAGAACTGAAAGTGTTCATTATATTACCCTCCATAATATTTGAGCAAGCATCCCTTATTGGATAGAAACCACCTAATTGTGTAACTAATGATGTCATTCTGTTTATACAACGCTCCTTCAGCAGTTCTTTCGGCTTGTTCTTGACACATATTCTGGGCAGAACTTTTTTTGAGTGTGATTTCACACATGATTGGTCAGAAATTTGAAAATTACAAAAATCAATTCTGCAGCCTAGGACTTCGACACTCTAAAGGAGTTGTGCGCAGACATTGTGAAGCAGGAAAATTTCCAGGCTAGAAAGAACTCCTTGTTCTTACCACCTTGATAACTAACTAATTAAAAATAAAAGCAATAAAAATAATAAATGTTTCCATATTTTGAACATATCTGCAGGCCTGAAGATTCTGGAATGCCCCACACCTCGACCTCATTCAAAGTTCATAGGCTTTGAGCCAGGAAAATAAATATTTTAAATGAACGCTGCCATTTTGGGTCAGAAGATGGATCAACTAACCTTGCAGAATATGCCGGAAGGTTGCCAGTGACTAGCAACCTTCCAGCAAAAAGTGCTGTTGTTGTTTGTTTTTTTTTTACTTTTTCTCCAATATTATATATTTAATCCTGTATCCAAATATATTTAATCTTGTATGTACTGTGTATCCATTTAATCCTGTATATACTGTGTATCCATTTAATCCTGTATGTGTATCCACATATGTTTAATCCTGTATATACTGTGTATCCATTTAAACCTGTATATAATGTGTATCCATATATATTTAATCCTGTATTTGTATCCACACATATTTAATCCTGTATGTATATCCACATGTTCAATCCTGTATATACTGTGTATTCACTCTCAAATAGAGAATCGTTTAAATAAATCATTAAAAGCTCAAAATTATTGTGACATAAATATCTATGTTTGGTGTTTGCAAACCTCTGATAGAAACTGGGGCCTTTTATAGGAAGCCATACAGGAACACAACTCTTTCTGGAGGGAAATGTTTGAAAATGTCTCCAAAATATTTCATTCTTTGTATGATGTGTCATTTTCTCTCTGATAGCTTTAAATGCCATCTTTTCTGGCATGATTATAGAAATGGCTAGGTGGTCTTCATCACTCTGTATCAATGCCTGTTTTCTTGTAAAAAAAAAAAAAAAAAAAATGCTGTCTGGATTAGATCAAATCTCCTGCTGGGAGCCAACGCAGCGCCCCTATGGTGAAACTGGTCTCTGTAATCTCTCTAAAAGGACGACTAAGCAATTTCTCAAACATTTTCAGTGCTGTCACAGGTAAAACCCCATCTGGTTTGTCTGGACCAACCAGGCTTCTCCAAACATACAGGGAGGGAGTGTAGGAAGGGGTACCGAGAATGTTACTATGGTAACTCCCTCACCATCCACGTGGTGAGGGTCATGGATTTAATAGGAGATGGTGATGCTGATAGTTGCTAGGCACCCTCTGTGTCAGTGCTGTACCTTTTAGAGCAGTTTCTAGCTCACTAAGTAAAAATGTAGACCCCTAACATAAGTTAAAACGAGACCACTTTCGCAACATTAAGACAGCTATGGTGACACCGACGTATTTTTTATTATGACTTATATTTTCACTTTGCATTAATTCAATTTAAAGTAGTGATATTTACAATACAAATTAAGCAGATTAGCTACATAGGGATTCGCTGCCACCCATTTAAATGTGTTTAAAATTTCTAAATATTGATCTATTAATTATCAGAGCAACTCAGCTTCGAGCTGTAAGGCGTGTGCCGCAATTACCATGATGAGCTGCTCAGCTAATTGGCATCATTGCGTTGTTGTTTGACATATAACGTGGATAAATGGATGTTTTCTGGTCCTCCCTCTCTCCCCCCGTCTTGTCTGTTAGGCTTGCAGAGGAGTGTGGGCGGCCGTACCAGCTGGGATCAGAGGGATGGAGAGGACTGTTAGCTCTCTCTGCCTCTAATAAATTTATAACACCTCCCAGCGCAAAAAACGCGCTCCAAGATGCTTGCGCAGTTCTTGTTTTCACACTATTAGTAGAATTATTTTTTTGGGGGGTGGATCTATTGTTTCACTGCCATCTGGACTTTAAATAGTATGTCCAGGCTGGTCACTTGTTTTTGTTTTTTTTCCTTAATTGTGAAATTCCTTACTGTGATGGAGAAAGTTGTAAAATTTTAATAACACAGGTTCCAAGCAGAACCGGCTTTCTGTTTACACAAAGATGGTTAAACTAAATCTTTCGCTTGCTCATGTGATGTGTAATTTCCATTTTAATGTTGTTCTTTGTGGATCTGTTAGACATTTACAAGGGTAAAGTGAGCAGAGTAGGTCAGCAACCCTAATGAGACCGAAAGGATGAAACACATGCTGTTATGTTTGTAGGAGGTCTCTCTTTCTCCCTCTCCCTCTCTCTCTGTGCCCCTGCTTCTCTCGTTCTCTCTCTCCCTCTCCCTCTGTGCGTGAGCGACTGTTACTGAACATACAGCGACTGTTACTGAGAGCCAGTCAGGCATCTGTATTGTATCAGAGACCCGTTTAAAGAGCGTCCTCCTTGGCCCAAGTCAGAATTTATTTAGGCACTCGAGTTATACTAGATCAGCTCACTTGAAGACTGAAGTCGTCCCAGAGCAAAAGAAATGGACTGTCACAATGTGAGTAAATGCTTCAGATGAACTTGTTTGGACGAATCTGTTGTTACTTAAAGACGATCCCCAAGGGTTGTTACTGGGAAGGTCAAACTGCATGCAGAAGCTAGAATTGTTATTTTGTCCTTTGAGGTGGTGTGTTATTTATTTATTTCTTTTTTTCAAAGCTAAATTCTTTAAAAGAAGTGAATATGTTGTAAAGAAAGAAAACGTTCCAACTTTACACAATAGATGTGTTTGGCAGTGTATGTCTCTGTTCTCCTGTGAAAGAGCTGGATGCTGGCTGCTCTGTGAGCAGTCAGACAGAGAGGCTAATGAATGCTGGCCGAACAGGTGGGTGGTCACACTCCCACACTGGAAGGGGTTTCACTGGAGACATGATGCGCTGCTTCACTGAGATAGCGGGATGGCAGTGGGACCGTTCTGTGGGCTGCATTTCTTTAGTGGGAAATGTCAGTTCGTTACCACACGCAAATCACGACGTAATCTGTTGTCTCCAGAAATTGAATAGGTGTTTACATAACTCATCAATATCCGTGGCACTTTTTCACTGACAATTTGTCATCAGCAGGAATTTCTCTTCCCGCCCACTCCGCTTGTCCTCTGGGACAGTGGATTTTGAGTGGCTGTCGTGGACTGCAAAATTTTTTTGTTGCTGGATCGTCTTGTTTTTTGTGGGGGAATGCTTCAGAGAAGGTGTATTTTTATTTCTTTGACAGGTGTCTTTGGGTGTGAATTTGGCACGTTTGGAAAGATGTAAAGTAACTTCAATCTGCAGTCTTCAAATCTTGGGCACTGTTAGTTTCTCATGATGAAAGATTCAACTCTTTCCTTACCTTCTTTGAAGATAAAAACACATAAAACAAAACACAGAAAAAAGAAATTTTTGAAATTAGTAGATTTGAACCGGCAGTGTTTCATTGACAAAAACAGAATGTAGATTTGGAAAAAGTTGAATGTTGACAGACTGAGAACACGGATCACAGCTGCTAAAACGGACATGCTTTAGGCAAAAAAAGAAAAAAAAAAATACAACTGTTAAGCATTTACAGTTAACCTAGCAAAATATGGCCTCGCAATCTGTTATCGGTGGAAAAACTCCCACAAGTGTTTTATGGAAAGAAATTAAGAGATAACACCATCCCATGATCCTCAAGTCCGTTCCCCACACTGCTGTAAACTTGCTTGTCCTCGTAGCAGGAGGAGTGCAGCCGACCCCAGGAGGAGGAGGACATCTTGGACATCCCCCTGGATGACCCCGAGGCCAACAGAGCCGCTGCCAAGATCCAGGCTGGCTTCCGCGGCCACATGACTCGTAAGAAGATGAAGCCAGAGGACAAAACCGAAGGGGAGGAGGTGAGCAGCACTGGGGATGTGCTCAACAGCAGCCAGGGGGGCTCAGGTCAGTGTTGTAGAGCCAAGGGGTAAGACTAAGTCCCATAATGCTGCAAAGAGGGCATTATGGGTTAGCGATTGTAAATATGGTAAGAGAGAGAAAGGCTCTCATCACGTCATAACTACACTAGATAACTTAAGGTAAGTGTTGGGGAAGTTACTTATTTGATCACAGTGACAGAATATTTAGATAAAGCCAAATATATTCACGAAAGCAACATGATCTGATATTCTCAGGATGTCTTCTCTGAGACAAACACATATTGAAGGAACACTAATATAATCTTAGACATTAGAACAACAACCATTTAATCCTATACATAATTCAGTCTGTCTTTTAAAAATCCCTCATGGTTTAACCCAAGTGTGATTAATGCAAGACATAACTGAGTGACTCATTTAATTACCCCACGGGATAGCGACAGATGACTGAATGTCTCAGTTCATTTTTTCTCCTCGAGAGCTCAGATTAATCTGCCTCTAGATGCAAGAGGCAGAAGGTATTCAGGTTCCGTTTGCTTGGAAAATGTCAAGTACCGTCATCTCGCACCTATTTACTAGTCTCTATTTGATGTAAGAGAGTGGGTGGGGGAAAAAAAATTAACATTTAATTATTACATTACAAAATACTCAACAAGTTGTGCTTAAGCTTTACAAACCAGCATTTCCGTTGGTGACAAAAGTTGGTGACATTTCCTTGGACAAAAGTCCAAGGAAATGTTTTTTCTTATTATTATTATGTCCATTTTTCTGATGTGTTTTAGCCCACATCACAACAAACACACAAAATGAAACAATTTACATAAAAATGTAGACAAGAACTCACATACAGAATTTAGTGAGAAATACATTTATTTAAAAAATTTTTAATAAAAGCAAAACAAATTCAAATGATTTAAGATATATAGACTACTAGGACTTTGGATTTGAAGAGTTGCCACAAACTGTAAGATTAATACTACTGATTTATGGATATTAATTATTATCAACATTACTAATAATTTATTACCAACATTACTAATTGATGTTGAACCTTGAGTTCAGAAATGTTTCCTTTAACAAACATTGCATCACATTTGTAACCATGGAGCTGAAAGTGCAGGCAGTTTGCGCTTGACCAATAGAATAATCCTCCAATGTTTGCTAAGGACATAACTTAATTTGTGTTTGATTAATATAGCAACCTGTAGAACAGGTTTCCTGTCTTTGTAAATGTATTTTAAAATCAGACTTTTGCCTTACCAAAACACCTGGGTGATATTGTCAATGTCTTAATTCCTCTTAATGATCTGAGCCAATAATCATCACAGTCATAATCTCTCGTTCTGTTCAGATCTTTACCTAAGCAGGATGTGTCTTTGGAGCCATGAGTGGAAATTTGAAAACATAAAATTAATATAATCACCACCATCATTCTTTTAGAAAGGTGACGATATGTTAGGGTTAAGATGAATGAAATGGTTACTCCAACTTCTCTTTTTTTGTGTTTATATCTCACTTCTCATTGCTTGTTGATCTTTATTGACTCAGCGGCATGACAGACAAGATCTGATCCAAGCATCAGGGTGAACTTGGCACAACAATCATAATCCTGAAGCCTGGAGCCTGAAAACAGAGGCAACTGCGAGAAACAAAACAATATAACAATAACAAAAAAGAAACAAAAAAGATCATTAATAATAAAAAAAAAAGAAAACATGACATAAAAGAAAATGAAAACTGTTGCATCTTTCAAGAAAATTAGCATGACTCACATATCCTCAACCAGGTGCAGGTCAGTCAGTTCAGACTCCACTTCATACCTTTGCATCACCCAGTCTTTCTATCATACTTATTGTATGTTAGCACCCCATTACAGCCATATAACTTAACAGCAAGTCTTAGTTTTGAATAACAGGTTTAGTCTATTTTGAGAGTGTATTACCTTCTGAAAGGTTTTTGCAACACTACATCTCCTTTTGCTTTGACTCTTATCCCTGTTTGAGACTCTGGAACTTCCTCATCAAACCAAAACAACTCAAAGTGTCCTCATGCTGGCAGATATTTTTTTTAAAGTTCACATTTACCTGAAGTAGAGTTTGTGTAAGATATAAAACACCTTATATTGTTGGTTGTTCTCTTGCAAGTACGAAATGACACATAGTTAGATGGAAAGGTACAAAAAACGTTGGCCATAGAATAACCAAAGCTACATATGGCGAGGCGATAACTGACCTACATTCAGGCAAGAAAATAAAAGAATGAAAACAACAAAACAAAAAGGAAAGAAAGAAAAAATAAAATGCAGATTACAAAGATAATTCTTTCCATCAACATTCACTCCTCGTAATTCTAATCAACCTCCATGAATTTAAAGTAAAACTTTAAATATGTATGACCCATTTCTTTCCCAAGTATGGCCGATTTTTAATCAGGTGAGCATGTATAACATGGTGGATCTGCATCAATAATTCTCCCTAACCCAGTTGCTGGATGCTTTGTGTCTTTAGGTAGGAGATGTATTTATAGCTGCAGGTGCATTAGGTACAGTATAAGCCTAAAACGGCCGAGCAGAATTAATGGACCTGTCGGAGGGGAACTGAGCGTCTTGAGCTCCTCCCGCAGGGGTAGACCCCCTTTCTAGAAGAGACGCTCTCATCAGTCATTTCAACTGTCACGCTCAAGAAAACTCCAATATAAACTGTACGCTAAAAGTTTGGAGAGGTAACAAACATATTTGAACCAAACGTTTTCTCGCTTTTTTTTTTTTTTCCTATAGCTTTTCTCAACTTCAGTACGATCAGTGTGTCGCTTTGTCTGAGAGGCTCTTTAACCTTGACGGTAATAGATATAGGAACAGTCCTTTCTATCCTGACTACGCCTCGCCTATTTCTGTTTTTAGAGACAGGAAGATCGGGGGCAGTAGAGAGAGACGACACATCTGTGCCGGAGCAGTGACGCCCCTGTCCTGACCTGGATGATGAGAGGGAGAAGAGTCAAGAAGAGGTAGTGAGAGATGTGTGGCTCAAGCTGGCATAAACTGGTTTGCAGGCTTACCTTTTTAATCCCACCCCAACAAAATCATACCCCCCACCCCCCAACATGAGTTAGTTTTAGAAAATGAACAGTTTCGAGGGTGTGTTATGTGAAATATTTGTGAACTTTAACACTCCCTCCCTGCTTCTTCGGCAGCCTCATCAGTACGGATATGTTTGACCCAGAATTTGCGACTCACTGCATGTACTTGTGAAATTTCTGGTACTGTGCTAGTTTTTAGATGATGATCTGTGAATGTGAAAATGAATGTCTGCCAAAAGCTAAACAGGGCTTATTTTTTGAATGGATCAGTGCATATAACCTGTGTATACACCTTGTATGCATCACTTTTTGTGACCAGTGGCTTCTGTTGTTTTTTGATTTGCCACGTTTTTTTGTTGTTGTTTTTTTTTTTGTTTTGTTTTTTGATGTGTTTGTATTTTGACCGTTTTCTGACTTGCTTACAAAAACTATTAAAGCATCCAAATCGCCAAAAGAAAAGTAGCTATGTATGTTCTATTTGTTGTTTATATCTTTCTGACCATGTGATAAGACTTTTCACAACAAGCATTTTTCTATAAATCTGATCTTCCAGAGCAGTAAGCATGCCATATCTACACTCTCATCCAGATTCATTTTGGTACAACTTTACCTTATTCGGTAATAGTTCTATATGCTCTGTTCCTGTGTCGTGCTGTAAGTTTTTTCAGAGCCCTTGTGCTTCAAAAATTAACTGAGTAGTACCTGAACTTTGGTGTAGAGTCGTGGCATTACACTAATAAATCCATTCTAACTGTACAGTGAAACTTGAGGATGTGTTTGTTTCAAACAGGCCGCTTGATGTTCACCTACATCTCGTCCTTGCGTTAAATGGTTAAAAGTTCAGCCGCTCGTTCTCCTCTGCAACAGTAGCAGAGTATCTAATCAGAGGAAGCATGTTTTATTGCAGCTGAAACATTTTTCTGTCTCCTGTGGAGCTCACTAATGCAAGAAATCTCATGAATAATTTATAACATAAATGTGTGTTTTTCGAGCTGCAGACAAAGTTCGCAGGTTTGGTAGCAATAATGTTTATTAGACAACACGGCTTTATTATAGTAATTATGTTTTGCATAGTTGCAGAGCTGCTGCAGATTAATGGCACAGATGTTTTAATCATACCTCCAGATGTTTTCTCCACACAGTGATGTGTGTTCTTCTCACATATGGGGCAACAGCGGCTTGCAAAATTATTAACTTTTCCACATTTTGCCATATTGCAGCTACAGACCTTAATGTAGTTTTACAAGATTTTATATGCAGCACAAAACGGTGCATGATAGAGAAGTAAAGGGTAAATGCTGCAAGATTTTTTTTCTTCATTTATTCTTTTCTACAAAAATTCTATTATATATTCAGCACCTGTTTACTATGACACCCCAAAATAAAATGCAGACCAAGAGTTGCCTTCACAGGTTCCTTAACTTGTAAAGTGAGCTTGTATAAATACAACTGTTTTGTCAAGACCTCAGAAGATTGTTAGGAAATATTTGTGAAGAAATAGCATCAGCAGACTAATGTGGATCGTGATATTCAGTTGTCGAAAGCAGGTTTGGGCTACGAAACAATAACTTATAATTTGAACATCTCAAACAGCAATTAATTAATCAATCCACCATCCCAAAATGGAAGAAATATTGGACAGCCACAAGATGGTCATGATAACTTTGGGAATCAAGAAAACTACCAGCTGTGAACAGCAGAAATATGGACTTGTTATTAAGGGTGGCCAGAAAACACCCATAAGGGGTTCTGTTTGCAATTTGCCAAAACCCATGTTGGGGCAACAGCAAAGCTGTGTAAGAAGTGTCTCTGGTCAGAGCTGAACCCAATAGACAATGGAAATTTTAGGCTTACATTCCAAACTCAATGAGGGAACACACCATCTCCACATTGTAACATAGTGGCAGCAGAGTCATGATGTGTGAATGCATTCTTCTGAGGGTACCAGTAAGAAACAGTTCATGTGAAGATAGATGGGACTCTTATATTTGAAGAGACTTAAGAATGTGACCTTCTAAGATGTAATAATTTCAACATTGATCCCAAACGATGATGGGAATTATCATAGCATGTTCATGTCTAAAATTGGCCAAGTCAAAGTCCAAACCTGAAAAACTCATATTTTATTGAGCAGCCTGATCTATTTCTGCAAGAACGAATGTTGAAGTTTGAACAGGTGGTTTGGGAAAAATATCTAAATAGGTGAGTAAGTGCAAATGCATGCCACACTTTTCAGATTTTCACTCGTAGAAAAAAAAAGTTTTGAATATTACGCATCCCTATCTTTCCCAGTTGCTCTCTACTTTGTGTTTTTCTAATATCATGAGGTTGTGACGCAACAGATGTGGAAAAAGGTCAAGTGGTATAAATAACTTCGCAGGGAGCCGTTTTCAATAATAGACAACTTATTACAATAAGGCTGGCTAAACCACCGAAGTGTACCTCCATTTCTCTTTATCTGCCAAGGCAGTCTTGTTCACTTTATGAGAAACAGGATAGTGCATCTCCAGTCTCCCTGTGCACCCACTCAGCCCACCCACACACATCTGAGCCACGCAGCACACTGCACAAACCCGAGCTGCACATGCTTCCTCACACAGGAAGAACACAGCCCATACTTTAACATACTCATCAACACTCGAGTCACTCATTCCCACCGTCTCTCATGCACACGCACTGTCACACACACTGACACACATACGCAAATGATGGGCTGTGTCACCAGCTGTAGAGATAGGACAGCCGACATCTCGTTAGAAGTGGTTTGGCAATGGCAGAGTGCAAACACTTCCTTCTCAGGCTGACATTACTTCTCCTCCTCCTCCTCAATCTCATAAACATCCTCTATGGGTTTTATTTGGACCTATTCTTTTCTCCTACTCAGTCCCAGAGGTGCCATGGCCACGTTCTGCTGTCTCTTTAATGACTGTGGGTGCACAATCAATATTATGCACACCTCCAAACATAGCACAACACCCACTTTGCGCGGTAGATTGAATTCTGACAGTGAAGAGAAAGGCATAGTTTAAGGGGGGGAAAAAATGTCAGCCTGGAAACTGTGATTGCTGTGAAACTGAAAGGAGGACTTAGTAAAACAGATGGTAGCCTTAAACATCTCTGGAAATTTTATGTAGCTGAAGCTGGACTATTTTAGGAGTAAAAAATAGGAAAGCTCTGCTTAGTTGGCTTGTTCTAGTTCTTAGACAGCTTGTCAGTGGAAAAAAGATACCCAGTCTCCTGGGTGATAATTAGAAATGAATAGGCCAGGACATAAACAGCAGGGGGCGCAATTATATTATTTCCAGTGGTTATCACACTGGCCCACCATCTTAGGTACTCCTGTATTATTATTATTATTTTTTTTTTTTTTTTATCAAAGTCACACAATTTAGCAGGAAGTTACAGGAAAGATATAAATTAACCTTAAAGTGACAGTACACAAAATACTCTTGATCACTGTCATTTACATAGTTCAAAAAGAAACAAGACACAAGATATAAAGATGCATAATGTTATGACCACGAATAGCAAAACTGTCTTAATTGTGTTGCTTCACAGGAAAATCTATGCACTGGATAATGTTCCCAGAAGATCAGTCAGGTTTGTAAGGATACACTTTGTCACAACCATATGCTAATCAGGAAGAAAAAATGTTGCCAATATCTCTTTTTCTTTGCTTGTTTTTTTCCACTAATAAATGTCAAAGAAAGAAAAGTTCATCTGAGAAATGTCATATGGATTTCCACACTGAAGAGGAAACATGCCAACCCTACTTTGTGTGTATTTGGGTTGATGACATCACAGGAGGAACAAGAATCCAGAAATTTAACTGGTACGAATCTACTTATATTCCTGTTTGAATCTTTACATGAGATTTAAAGAATATCTTTCCTTCTGATCCTCAAGC
>CAEFZX010015065.1:0-65427 GCA_903066825.1 Alfaro cultratus
CTGCAGTCTGATTTTTATTGTTAATGTGTTTCTTCCTATTAGGCAGTGAAAGTAAATAAAAGATTTAAATGTCTTTTGCTTTAAATATTTAATCACTGGAGAGTTTTTATTTGTGCTACAGAGCCACAGCTAGCAGCTAACAGCTAAGAGCTAGCAGCTAACAGCTAGCAGCTAACAGCTAAGAGCTAGCAGCTAACAGCTAAGAGCTAGCAGCTAACAGCTAGCAGCTAACAGCTAGCAGCTAACAGCTAGCAGCTAACAACTAAGAGCTAGCAGCTAACAGCTAACAGCTAGCAGCTAGCAGCTAACAGCTAACAGCTAGCTCCTCACTTCAGCTGCTGTTGTTGCCTTCAAGTTGGACTGAACCATTGTTCTAATAATGGTAGAGGGCTAAAAATTTATTCTTATTTTTTCTGATAAATGGCAGATTTAGTTTGTTCTTTGTTTCTTTTGCCTTTTCATATTGATATATTTAAATGCAGATTTTTCTTCAATAACTTTTTTTGGAGGGACAATTCTAGACTTTTCCAAGATCGGGGGGTCCAGACGCCCCCTGATTAGGGGAGCATCAATAGGGTATCTTTTTGAAATACAACCCTCAAATAATATCCTGATGAGTTGTCAAAGTGCAAAAGTGCAAAACTTGATATTAATCATTCAAGTTGGCCTGAAACAGATCCTATAGAACCAACAAACAATGATGTTACTGAAGGGGCTGAGAGGATTGGTGGATATTTAGTCATGTCACAGTCGTTGGTCAGAAAATACAGAAAACATTAAGCTCAGATTTGTGGAAAAGTTGCAATGACTGGAGAAAGTTTGAGTAAAGTCTGTGAATGAAGAGTGAATCTGCGTTAACAGTTGCGATCACAACATCGCGGCTTCCTGGACTTTCAGCAAACTAACGTGACGCTCAACCAGAAAAGATATGCATGGCTGCATGCAAGTGTTCCAGAATCAACTAACACTAAACCCTAAATATTATTTCATATTACTGTTTGTCATGTCATCCAACCATTTATTGGGATGGAAATATGACTGGAAGTTTATAATGTACAGCTAATAGAACAACATTCTTGCTCTGCTGACTCTGATGCATAATAACAGGCCTGCATGCTCCATATTCAGTGAGCAGCAGTAACTGCATTACCAATCTGCTCATTAGCCGCCTCACAGGCTTCCCTCGCACTCGCTCACTTTTTAAGTGTAAAATCATATTGAAACAGGAGTTAGCAGTCCAGACAGCGAGAGCCGTCTATCTAACGCTGTGGCTGCAGATAACAGAGCCTGTAATCTATCACAGTGAATACTAACCGCTCTCCCCCAGCGGAGCCCAGGAGGTGAACTATTTCCCCCCAAAGGGAGCTTTTCCAAAGACTTTAATATGGATGAAAACATTCATCTTTTTCGTCCAGCATGTGGTTATGAAGAGTATTGATTCAGTGAAACTGAGCGGTCAAACTGCGGGTTTGGGTTGTTTGGTCAGATGGGAAAGGAATACTTAGAAAACCATGTTTTTTACACAAAGCAGCGCTAAATAAAGAGCTGAATTAATAGTTAATTTTCACAGGAAAAAAAAAACTCTTTTCATCTTTTGCAGCCGTCTGGACAGACTAGATTTTGCAGTAGAACAAAATCAAAAAGCCGGATTAGTTCTTTAATGACCGGGTTTCTCTGAAGTAGAGCAGGCAGCTAAATGGCTTTAAGTTCTGGCAGCTTTAAACTGAGAAGCAGAAAACCTGAGAAGCGTGAGAGCAAGCTAAGCCCTGGTCCAAGACGAGGAGTCAGATGGAATTCATGGAGCTCATTAGAAGCCGTTCCTCGTCTCCCGCAAAAGCAGAGGACGAAAAAATATAGTAATTGATTTCTACACTGGCTCACTCAACCTCTTTTAACGAATAATTACTTCCAGTGAGCGTTCACTGAAGAGGTGGCTCAGAAAATAAGCGCCGCAGCTTTTCTTTTTCATGCAAATGGCACTCTATTAATTATTGAATTTTGGGGTTGATTTTTGTTACAGCTGCACTGATAATCCATCTGAACAAATAAACCTCCAACACTTTTGCTGATAAACACAGCAGAGAGAGCGGGCTGCAGCAAATGTCAGAGGAGGACATCCAGAATTACAAGCTCATTAGAGCGTCTGCATTGATCATCCTCCGCCAGAGAAACGATCAAACAAGACTTCAGTGCTTTTGTTTTACTGAATGAAGCTAGCAGAAACATTTCTCTGTTCTGAAACGGATCTGTTGTTGCCGAGCAGATCAGCGACAAGAAGCGTCTGAGGTCTGAACGTACAAAAAGAGAAGAAGTTCGACACGCATCATGGTGTCTGGTTGAGCAATTTACATTTCTGGATTTACTAAACAATGCTCCATTAACACCTTACCCACCTTGGCAGTCAGAACACAGATAACGGACTGACGTCCCGGTTAACTTAAGGTGGAAACCTGCTGATCTCTGACTATCAGGTTAGCAACAAATAGCAACACGAGCTAACAGTTTATTTCTGATTCTTCAACACTCAAACAGTAAAACATATTCTCAGATTGATGCTATAAAAAGTATCAACCAATCAGTATATTAAGCTTCTGTAATGACTTTAGTTCCTTCTGGATCCAAAATGGAAACCAGAAAAGTTTAAAACAGAATTTATCAGCGATAAGAATGAGACAGTGAAAGCAGGAACCAGGCTGCTTCAGACTTTACAAAGGACAAAGGAAAAGAGCAACCAGGAAGTCTCATTTAAACAGGAAGTGAAGGTTTACCTGGTGGAAATGGTTTCACAGACTTTACTCTGACCTTGTTTGACTGGAAAACTTGACTTGAGAAAAGAGGAACCTGGGTTTACTGGGGATTGTTTCACCCACAGGACAGAGGCGAGGCGTGGTGAAGCTTCAGAGAGCAGGAACTCCAGTCGCTACGTTAGCTTGTTCACAGTTACAGTGGTATGGTTTTACCTCGGGAAAGGGAATGGTCGCTTTGTCCATAACCCTTAGAGCAGCAGACGGGCAAAGAGGCCGGGACAGTGAGGAAGAACAGATTCAATATCCATGAGGCATTGATCAAAATCTAAAGAAGGGGTCAAAGGTGAAGCAGAGAAATCACAGCAGAGGTGGAGGTGATGGTCAGGAGGCAGGAAACATGTCAGGAATTCAAATTAAAAAACAGTCAAAGGATCTGACGTTAGGCTGATGACAGACAACATAAAGCATAGTTAATAATCTGCTCTGAAAATAAATGTTTTTTATTTGTTCTTTCCTGAATAAAGCCTCGTTTCATGTCACCAGGAAAAGTCACACTTAGTTCAAGTTCCTCTAAAAAACAATCAGTTCCTGCCTTTATCACACTCATCTGTGATCAACAAATAGGTTTCATCTTTGTTATATTTGTAGCAAAATATGAGTCATCTAGTCTAATTTTTTTAATTTTTATTGGTTGTCCTACTTTTTTTCTTTAGAGTTCTGATCTGAAATAAATGGTTGCCAAACACCCACACAGAGAAGTTCCCCGTCCTGCGTTTGCTTTAGTTACTGATATTGTGTTTTCCATGTAAACACGTTGTTTTCCCAAAAATAAGCTCTTGTTGAACTCTTGACATTATGAGATTTTTTGCTGCTCTGCCGGAGCAGAGACAGCTCAGTCCCAGAGAGATTAAAACCCTGAGACGGCCCCTGACTGGCACTCAGCATAACCCTACAAGACTTTTCTTAAATTCAATCAGAAGACACTGAATGATTCATGATCTGCTGACATGATTGATAAAGTGACAGATTTTCATGTAGGTCTCTGCAGGGAGTCAGGCGGCGGCTTGAAAAGGTTATTTACAGCCGATGGGGAACTTTGCAGCTCCCAAACCTTTTCCCCAAAAATCATAATAAAATAAAATAATTTATGTCTTTACATAAATCCTGAAGGTCCCACAGTTACAGTTATTGAGGATATTTAAGGCATTCAGTTCTGTTTGCTTCATTTAACACATAATCAATGATGCAGCTTCTGGGACAAACACTTTTACACACAACCATAAATATCTGTCATCATGTCTGCAGGACTTTATTAGAAAGCTAAAAATGAAACTTTATTTCTGCAAAGCTTTTCATTTATTAAGAATTCAAAATATCCTTAATATTTTCATGAGTTGGTTTTCTCTGTTTTAACTCCCAGTCAGTCGTGGCAGATGGCCTCTTGCACTGAGCCAGGTTCTGGTTCTGGTTCTGGTTCTGATGGAGGGAGTTCTTCCTCTCCACTGTCGCTACATGCATGCTTGTAGGAGGGATTGCTGAGAAGTCAATGATTTGATGCAACCTGCTGTGCTTTTTAAACCCATTTAAATGATAAAGAGAACTTGATGCATGTTTTGATCACTTGGATTCGATTGGATTGACTTGAAGAGTCTTAATACTTTATCAATAAACTTTCTCTGTATAAATGAGCTGAACTGAATCTCTATGTATGGATGCATATTTTTAGGCCATTCACTCTTTAACATTTTATTCACAATTTCTGAGCTGAAGCAAAGCAAAAGTGGGCGTGGCCAAACTTGACGGAGGGGTTTATTTGTTGACCTCAGCCATAGCGCCAACTACTGGTGAGAGGTGGAGAGTCGTTTCTGTTCCGACGTTCTCACAGATCTTCAGTGTTTGTCTCATTTCGGCTGCAGAGCAAATCATATCAGTAACAACTAAAAAATGGAGCTTTTCCCTGATTGGATGCTCACTTTACACCCAGCAGCCTGAAAGCTGCGGTTTTCTCTTGGGTGACCTTTGAACCAGGATGTGTCTGAATCATTTTGGCTCTTGTTATGGATAAAATGATCAACTCAGTGAATAGATTTTATGCAAGGTTCTGTATATAATAATAATTACCCATAATGCTAACAGACCTGAATTACTGCAGCAACAAGACTTTAAATCCAGGGCAAAATCAAAAGGCCTGAAGAAGAAAAATACCAAATTATTCTAGAAGGACTAACTGAACTTTTTCCGCAGCTGAATGCCTTGGATAAAATTGCATCTTTTATTTTCAAAGCTATTCAATATGAGTGGAAAATAAGCAGTATGAGACAGGAGACTACAAAGAGGCTTTTAATCATTAATAATCACCAAAAAGTAGATATTGTAACGTAAAACCTTCAATAAACAGGATTGAATTCAAAGGAGGTCAGAGTTCATCCCGTTTTCAGCGGGTTGCCGGTTCGAAGCCCTGCTCTGTTTGCCTGCTGCGTCTTCAGGTAGATGAATGATTGTAGCTGTGGAGCCCTCTGACTTGACGAGGTGCTCCAGGATATTCAGTCCGTTCTTGTTTGACCTCTCTGACCCCTGTCACAGTGTGGAGCGGCTAACCTGCATCCAGAGGAATGCGGCTGCATGTGGAGTCGGAGCTGCACTGCATGGAGAGCAATGCAGGAGTCCTGAGTAATCACGCTGCTCCGCTGACAGTGGGCCAGTGGCAATCAAACGAAATGGAAGGAGCCTGGCGGATCGATACAAGTCAGTGATCGCAGACACACAAAGGTTGTTTAGTAACACGAAGCACTAATTGGAATCAATGGCTAATCTGATGACACTTCTTAACCTTTCCACCCACGAAGATTCATAAACGAGAGAACAACGTGGCGGGCGGAGCGCTGCCGCCGTAACTTCACCCTGTCCCACAAAACATTCAGCTTTTTCTGCTGATCCACACTTTCCAAGATGCACAACTAAGATGTTCAATGAGGTTACGTTGCCTGGGATCAATACAGAAGAAGTACTAACGCTTTGGTTTAATGGCTGTTTCTGCGCTGCATCAATAAAGCCATACAGGTAAATAAAATATGCAGGAGGAAGTTCAAACTAGACATGGAAGATCGTTAAGCTGTTAATTGACTCAAGCAGGGAGAAAATAGGAATGACAAATAAGGCCATAAAATCTACACCTTATTTATACAGAAACACATGGGTTGATGGGGTCTCCATCAAGCAGAATTGAACCCAATTTACATGCAATTACATGTAATGCCCTTAAAATCTGTGGTTAATTGACGGAGAAGCCGTGTTCCACTCTGTGTGGCGGGAAGACGCCGACGGCTGTGACAGGAAGGAAGATTGGACCAAAGGCGGACATTTTAATCAGCAGACGTCAATAAGCTATCAGGTAGCAGGTCACTGCTGTGAATGGCGAGTTGTCAGGAAGAATCATAAGGAAACAGATGAAGCTGATTGGTCGTAGAGCGCTCTGCCGCCTTCAATAGGCTGAACTTTTCTGACCGTCTCTCACATTTCAAGGTTCCCTACATTTGTGTCAAAGTTTTGCTCCAAACTGAATTTATTTGATCTTTTCTTTAACTGGACACATCACATCGGGTCCCACAGAGCAAAGCAGTAAACTTCATAATCATACTTCCTGTTCATTTTTAACCTGATGACTCTGTTTCCTACATTAAGTCTCTTCTGCCTCTGACAAGCTAAAATTTGTTTTTGCAAAAGTGAAATAATACAAAAACCTTTGAGATTTTTAGAACAGAACAATACTTTCCACTTTAAAATAAAAAATATATAAGTAAGATGGTGCTGCTCTGTTAGAAAATCTGTATTTCATTAAACAAAAGTCCAACTCGTAGTGTTTTAAAAGGATTTCGACCATAATTACGGCTTTTTTTCTGACAGCAGAAACAGTAAAAAATGGAAATGAGTTCAGTTTTAGTGGGAATTCAGCTGGAGGTATTAGATATGTGAGCTCAGAATAGCCGAGAAGAGGAGCAGAGTGAAAATAGCTGCAATATGAAACGTATGATAATGGAAATACTAATAACCACATGGTGTCAATGACCAGTTTACTTCTCAAACTCTTCAGAAAACTTTATCTCATCAAAAACGAATACATTAACAGGAGCATATATTTTTGGAACATGAATTAATTCAGTTTTGACCTGTTTTAAATTTAAGATGACTCATGTGAAGAGTCTTATTATTGACCTGCCTTTGTGGATGAACTGTGCATGTCGGCGCTGTGTGTGTCAGGCGTGTTCCTGCTGAACATACATGTAGTGCCTGATGCATGTCGTGTTTTTCTGAATAAAAAGGATTTTTCATTAAGACAAAGCAGAATCCTTCATGTCTCTCGATGAGACGTGATTTACCTTGTACCGCTGTTGCTTGGTGACGACCAGTTTTCCACAAAGTCACTGGGAAGCTACACGAGGGAGATGATGCATTATACTAGCAAAGTAGCCGGTGGCTCCTTGGTCTCATTTGAAATCAAAGCAGAGTGTGTGTATTTGAACAAGGCTTTGATTCATGCGCAGACACACTCCCTGATCCCCCTGCCTAATCCCTCCTTTGGCTGGGACAAGGACACGTTGACAATTTAAGACCTCTTCTCTCAAACTCTCTTAAACAGTCCTGTTGACCGATCACAGCGCAGCCTCTGGGCTTCAGAAACTTGCCTCTAATTAATCAGCTTTTAATGGGCAGCGCAGCTGAATTCCTTAACATTGTGCCGTCACGTCAGCAGGTGATATTCAGGAAAGTTTGGTTAATTATGCTTCAGGAAGCGTCTTGCTCTGGTTCTAACACATTCTGAAAAGTTTCTCTGCCAAACAGTTTTGTTTTCAGGGTAACTGAATGAAGAATGTTGGCTCTTATTTTGACTCTTTCCTGCGTTCACCAGGCGGCTCATATCTGACTTTTTAACGTCGGTCTCAGCGACTCGGTTCTGATCTTTTGCATTGGGGGTGTGAAAACTTTCTACTGCAGCTGCCAGTTCTTTTTGAAATTGCATTTTTAATCTTGTGACGATAACATCAAGTATTATATTTTGTTTAAGATGAAATATTCTAAAAATAAAGCCGTTGCTATTGCCTTGTCGTTGTCTCCATGACGATTCTCGGGGACAGTGAAGGAGTCTCGTCTGTTGAAGAGCGAAGCTGCAGCCATCTTTGATCGCAGGCCTGACCGTCTGCTCATTCTGGCTCCACAATGAGGCTCATAATGCCGGCCTGACACTGATAGCAGCTCTCTGCAGTGATGAGCGATTGAAAGGACCAGCGTGAGAGTCTGTTGAATAACAGCTCAGGAACAGGAAAGTGGGCTCTGAAAGCCTAAATCTCAGCACCTGTCGAAGTAATCGTTGAGGCAGAGGTATTGATCAGACGGCGCTATCAGCCTCCCACAGATGTAACACGGTCATTTCTGTTGTGAGGCGCTTAAAAAAATCTTACTTGTTCCCCTGTAACCTTCAGTGAATGAGGCAGAGCTCACCGCTGTTATCGAGATATGCTCAGCTTCACATTCACACACTCCCATGTAATTACACCTGCATGCTGGCTGGGCTGTGCAGCTTTGAAGCACCGATGCAAAAATCGATCAGCTTTCCTTCGCTGAGTCCTGCCTGGGTTTTAGTTTACCTTTATAATTACCAATAAAACGCAACAACAATACTCCTGATCTAAAGTGGCTGACGGAGCTGAGATATCTGCCCATAAAGCTTTATTCTCTGCAAGCATTTTCATAAAGAGTACCTGTAGGCAGAACACTACCTCTGGTATGAGAAGCAAAGGCCACAGAGAGAATAAAAAACACAGCTTGTAATAAACATTGCACACCTAAAAGGAGTCGTTATTTATGCTGGAAAAATTTGCTTTGAGCAAAGCTGATTCTGTGAAAACTCAAACAGATGAGGAAGTATGTCTTTGTGTTTAAAAAGAAAGTCTGTAGGGACTGTTTTCAGCTTTATCTTTGTTCTGGTTTAAAGCTTCAGTTTTCCAGGAGTTGTGAAGATTAGAAAAAACTACATATAACTAGAAGGAGAAGAAGAAAGCCACCATTTTAAAATAAACATGCAGCCTCAGAAAGGTTTCTGTTCTGTTTTAACTTTTTCTTGTTTTGTCCCATTAAAACCACAAACCTCAGTATTTTATTAATGTGATAAAATGACAGAAAACGGCACAAACCTGCAAGATGGAAGGAAAATTATAGCTGGTTGTCAAATTGATCTCCAGGTAGAAATCTGAGAAGTGCAGCATGCATTCAGCCCTAATTCACCCAGAAGTAGAAGCCAGTGCTGCTTTCAGCCCATCTGAGTTTATCTGTGGTTCTCTGAAGGTTTCAGAGGTTTGAACCTCATGAAGACCAAGAAACTCAGCAGCAGGTCATGGAGGAAGAGCTGGAGAAGCTCAGAGCTGCGTGAGCTTGTAAAACAATGTCTGATCATGTCTTTAAGCTGCTGTAAAGTTTCCTCTTCTGCCCGATAAACATCAGTTACAGTTTATTTAGAACAAAGGGCGTTAGGGTGCAGACTGCCTCCGGTCCGCCTGGTTTACTGCTTTACTCCACCATCTGTGTTCAATCATCCTCACATCCTTCAGAGCTCAATAAAAGGCCAGCTCACAGACTTGTTGTTTTTGTGAAGTTAATGAGCGGCCGGCTGCGGCTGATCTGAGTTCACAGCTGAAAACCTCATTTCTCTGAGTGCCTGAGTGACATCATGCTGTTTAAGGCCCACATCTCTTCACAGGTTGTTCGCTCAACAGAAATAGGAACACAATTACTTATTGAAGTGGAGCAGAGTCTGTCCACACGCTGCACATGTTCCTCTCCTCCTGGTGATTAAGAAATCCTGTAATGTAGCTTCTGATTCAAAGCTGACATCAGGAGTTGGTTAAAAATGAATAAGTCAGCTCCCTGCTCAAGTGCTGCTGCAGGTGCTGGCAGTTCTGAGTGGATTTTCAGGATTTCCATATTTCCACCGCCTGCGGCTCGGAGCTGCATTTCATGTCACAGCGCCTCAACATTCCCCACGGTCAAATCGTTGACGTCTGTCACGCCTGAGCAGCGCTGTCCTCCATGCT
The DNA here is from genome assembly GCA_903066825.1 of Alfaro cultratus. Lineage (NCBI taxonomy): Eukaryota > Metazoa > Chordata > Actinopteri > Cyprinodontiformes > Poeciliidae > Alfaro > Alfaro cultratus. Next base: position 9,833 of record CAEFZX010015065.1, read on the forward strand.
GATTGTTGGTTCTGATCAAACTGCTGCACCTTTTTGTGCATTTTGAGGCTGCAGACATACGGCGATGCAGCACACGTTGACGCCGTCTGCTACGCAGGCATCTGCTGTCATCCTGTTTTGCAAATCAAATACTTTGTTAATTTGCCTTCTGTTTTGTTCTCTGTGTTCAGATTTCCATCCGTACAATCTGATGCTGCAGAAAACAGATTCATTCTGCCCATAAGCAGAGAAACAAAAAGCAAAGTCAGTGAGACCTGGAACATTTTTCATCCAGAACATAAATTCCTGGTTATGTTTAGATTGTGAACATTTCCAAACCGGGTTTGTTTGTGTAGATTTCAGCTGCTGATGCTGAGAGTGTTTCTGATCTGTGAACATAGATCTGCACCAGCAGAGTCCAGTCAAATCAGACCAACTCGTTATTCTAGAGGAATAGCGCCCCCGCTGGTGGCAGCATGTCGCAGCAGCTTCGTTACTTTTGCTCTGATTTGTTTTGTTTTTTTAGTTTATTGTTCATAGTCTTTTTTTTTTTATGGGATTTCATGTTTGGACATTTATTCCTTCTGGTTTGGATGTTGTGCAGTTCAAAAGTTTTCTGTTCTGACATTTTTACTTTTGGACAGCTGTTTTTATGTGTTACCATGGTAACAATCTGTTGTTTTTGCTGGCTAGCATTTCGAAAGCTCTAAGGAAGAAAGAGGAAGTTCCACCATTTCTTCTGTCCATCATATCTGGCAACAATCAAAGATTTCTAACCGCGGCCAGAGATTTGGCCTAGTCCATACACAGCCAGATATCTGGGGAAACTGCTACATTTTTGCACTTTATTCTTTCATCAGGCCAACTCTTTTTAGCACAACTTGAATACAACAGTAGTCTTTTCCATCAAATAGTTTTAGGAAGCAGAAATTAACCCACGTTTGTCCGAGGGAAGCAGCTTTATCGTCCATCGCTGTGCAACAGATTTAAATGAACTAACCCAGAGATGTTAAAGTTGGAAATAAATGCTTTCTTATCAAAGGGGGTTAGCTTTAATGTTAAATTTCTATGTAAAACACTAATTACTCATGTTGTAAAATCTGAAGTTAACAGAAAAATGAAGAGAAGGGGAGTTTGAACTGGGAGCGTCCTGGGAAAACTCAGTCAGAAATGCTAACCAAGCCGCACCGTTGGTTCCTGGTTCCTACCTGCTGACCTGATCCTGCAGAGCCAGAAGACTGCAGCTGGACTTTTCAGCTTCTTTTAGGTCATCATTGAGATGAGACAGGAAACAACTTGCAGTCTTTAAGGTCATCTCTGATCTGTGTGGCTCTCCGGTGTGGAAACTACTTGCAGGCGAAGATTCGATTCTGGGCACAAAACAAAGCCGAGCTGAAATTGGGCGGCTCTGGCTTCGCCCTCAAGGTATAAATCTGCTGCAAATTGTCTCTTCTGCCACATTTCATTACTGGTGAGAGACTGCAGGATGCTGCACACGACGACGGCCCAGAAATAGGTCACGGTAACAAGTTCATGATCACTCCAGAAGCACTCAACGCAGTTACTCCAGGGCTGGATATGGTTGGTCCTGCCTGACAATTAGTGAACAATAATGAGAGAAGCTACTTGAAAACACCATTTCCCTCATAGAGTCTCATAAAAAGTGTAATCAGTCGCCTTTCTGCGGTTGTTTCTGTTGAATTTGGGGGTGCATGTGTGTAGGGTGCGTGCAGAAAGAGCGCTCGTCGGTTCATGTGGGCGGCTTTGTTCTGATCCTTTGAGTGAATGTTTCTGTCGCTGTGCCGCCAAGAGACGTCTAGTTTACTGACAAATTAAGGGCACAGAAGTCTTTCTCTCTCTCTGTTCACATTCGTCAGTAAAAGGTGACGATTCTCTGGGAGCTGTGAAGCAAAACGGGGAAGACAAACGCCTCGCAAGTCTGAAAAATAAATGGGAGCGGAGTTCAGATCCATATTCAACAAAACAAATATAAAAACACAATGCCAGAATGACGAAGGCAAATTACAGAATAATTAGACAAAAAGACATTAATCAGACAGAAGCTCAGGATCAAAACCAGACAAATAATAATCAGCTGCTTTTCACCTTTATCAACTGAATCAATTGAGACTTATCAGTATAATTTACAGTGAAAAGTCAAAGGAAACTGTTAACAGTTCGGCACATTGATTAGCTGGACAAACAGTTGCAGTCACCAGTTTACCTGAACCAAAATCTGACCAGCAAGAAAAATCAATACTACTTTAAATTAAAACTCAAATGATGCTGTTTTTCCACCTAATAATAGGAACATTTGTTCCATTTTCATCTGTTCCCCTCCTCGCCTGTGGGGGCGCTGCACCAAGAACAACACAAAACCTCTGAAGACACTAAGCACGACTTCCTTCTTCAGGAACTGTGAACAATGGAGTGGCGTCAGATTTTAGCGGTTGTAGGATTGCTCTTTTGTCTTCATCAAAAGACATTTCTCCCGATAGCGCCAGGCTAGCATGTTAGCTTGGGTTGTTTTTACCCAGAATGCCCTGTGCTGTGGTCCGTTTCCTGCTTTTAGAGCGGTTTACGGTCTGCTTGGTGTTCACATGGCACCAGAGTTCACCTTAACTGAACCCAGACTAAGGTTTGCAGACAGACTTCACCTTTTTGGTCTGTATCAGAGTCACGCATTCACCTCCCAAAAGTACCAGAGTTACACTTTTACTTATATCAAGACATTTTTATTATGCTGTAAGTGTAAAACCTGCCAGTGGAATTGGCTTTTAGTCAATTTTAAGGATTTTTTGACTTAAAACAAGCTTCTGTATCTTGTTGAAAAGTTACTTCTAAGTTAGTTTTGTCTTATTTCAAGTTAAACTAAATACTTGGTAAGACTTTGTGTTTTTGCAGTGAGCCAGACAGGAAATATTCTTCCACTAATGAATAAGAATTTATTATATTATTACCAGTTTAATAACATGAGATCCCCTCATAAATCGGAACCTGCTCGTCATTCATTGTCAGTAAACATCCCATCATGCTTTACATGATGTAGCTTTTGAAGCTCTGTCATCAGTATTGACGTGCTGTTCATGTCGCCGTGTTGAGGTCTGGGTTTTCTTTGTCCGCTGCGCGTCAGCGCACTGCGGTGGAATCTGACACTGAGTGCTTTTGTCTTGTAGCAGCAGTTCTGAGGGAAACGGAGGCAGCGACCCGCCCTGGGGGCAGCGATACACTCATGGAGTAAGCAATCTGTCGACTCCCCCGCTCTAAAAATAAACACAGCAGAAAAGGGACAATATCTTATTTATCTCTCTATGATAGACTGTAATCTCTTTGTTTCAGCTTGTTGTCTTCAGAAGTGGTGAGAGCATCAAAACCTGAGGAAAATGGAATCGATTCTGTGAAATAACGTGGAACTTTCTCTGAGAGCACTCAGGCTGTCGGGGGGAGCAGAGGGGCTTCATGTAGGGACTTTGCTGTGTGAACCACTGGGTGTCATCAATGCAAATACAAGGACCCAGAATTATGGGCGCACCGATTGCTGTGCTCTGGACGATCACCGATCTTTAGGGTTGTTTTCACACCAGCAAAGTCCTTTGGTCCGCTCTGCTTGTTCTGACCCACATCAACTCGGCTCAGCAGAAAACGGGGAATCGGGTGCAACTTCACTAGCGTTAGCAACACTGAAGGGCTCATTTTTACATCGGTAGATAACATCGGTTTCTCACGTCGGTATCAACCAAATACCGATCTCTGAAGTCGGAGTACCCAGAGAGAACACACACACACGGACAGGATTTGAACCCAGAACCGTCTCGCAGCACAGCAACAGTGCTTTCAACTGGCTAACCTTGAAACCTGTATCTGTTTCACAGTGTGTGTGTGTGTGTGTGTGTGTGTGTGTGTGTGTGTGTGTGTGTGTGTGTGTGTGTGTGTGTGTGTGTGTGTGTGAGAACTCTGATTCTAAACTCTGGCATTCAAACAGCTTCAAGGTCATGGTCTCTGAACAGCCATGATGTTCTGAATGGGCCACAGGAAGAGCCAACATGTCAGCCTGATTTGTTTTCTTTGACACGATGAAAGAAAAAAAAACATCTGTGTGCCAAAAAACAGAAACAGAAACTAATTAAACTCTGAAACGTAATTAATTTGCCCACTATCCGCCTGCCAGGCTGCGGTTTAACACTGGGTGGGCTTCCGGCGCCGCAGCCCATTTTCACTGGCGCCGAGCCAGAGTGGGACGCTCAGGTTCTCCGTGATGAGATCATTCCCCAAAAGATTGATTAAATGAACAAACTCACATCTGTCTTGGGACGGAGAGGCTACAGCAGGTCATTTGGAGAGTGCGGTGAATTTTGTGGGTAATATTGGTGTAAAAATGCTTCCATTCTGTAATAATTTATCCTAACTTGGGTTTTGGTGCAGGCTGTGACGGCTCAGAGCAAGTTTCTCACACATTCGGCTTAAATATTGAAATATTAAATGATCCCACAAGGAGCAGCGTGATTATTTTCATCTTAATAATAGAGATGAACCAGAGCAAGCAGCTAATCCATGCATGAAGTGCTGCGATAAAAAGCACCTTTGTGAATCCTGCTTCATGTATCTGTAATGAGAATTAGCTTGTTCTGTCCTTCCCTGTGGGACTCAGAGCAGGAAGAGAGTCTTCGTTTGCTCCACTTCTTCTCCAGCGACTGTTGAACGTCGACATGATAAATGTGATCTTTTCATGTTACTCTGGATAATTAAAAGGCTGACACACCTGACCGGTGATGGAAGAGGTCCAGGAAACTGATTCAGTTCTGAAAATGATCGGATCTCAGTTCATCACCGACGATGTGAGATCTTTACCTTCTTTCACATTACAGATTGACTGTAAATGGTTTAAATTGTGCTAATAGTAAAAACTACTTACTAATAGTGTCTTGTTTTAAACCATAAAGCAACGCAGTTGGATTTCATATGTGAGTTTGTCTGCTAAGGCAAAGCAGCCAATCAGGAGCAGCATTCAGTTTCCTTGATGCTGATTGGTGGAGTTTAGCTACTTATGGGTGGTTGTCTTCATCCCACTGATTGCTTTCTCACATTGTGAGTTATTGATAACCTGGTTCTGGTTGTATCTGATGAGAAAAAGTAAAAAAGACAGAAGCTGCTTTTGTTGGGGCTACGAAGCAGGTCTCTTCCTAAAACTACAAAAACTCGTTCAATGATTGAAGAAAAGGGAAAACATGCAGGTATTATTTCCAACAGATGTTTAGAACCAACTGGAGCCATGATGAAGTTCAACAGTTAAAGTTATTTTGGCGTTGGAGACAATTAGAGGAATGTGATCAACGTAGCTGTGCTGTTAAATATTACAAACAATGTCAATATGAGGCATCTGTAATGCTGCAGTATGACGTAACATGTGAATAGAGTTTGTGTTTAAACTCTTTTAATTTTATATCAGTTTTGAATCAAGTCATACATGTAGAGACAGTTAAATCTACAGATCATTAACGGTGAAACATCCCACAGTTTCCTGTCCTTTCTGATCCGACTCCTCATGCCAGCAGTGGATCCCAGGTGTCTTCATGCTGTTAGCATGAGTAGCATGTGTTGCACAGAACCAGCTAACGGTTCGGCCTTTGTCACAGTAAATGGCATTAAATGACAAAATAATCTGACTTGCAGACAGCAGTAAAGCACCAACCGTGGTGTTTGTCAGATAACCATAATATTCCTGATTTATTTCAAATGTATGTTTGTCACATTAGATTTTAAATTAATTTGAAATAAGTTGTAATCTTGCTTTTTTATGAGGTTAAAATCCACTCCTTGTTCTATTTCGATCCTGTTTTAATTACATTTTTTCTGCTACTCCTACTGTCCTCGTCTGTCTGGGATCATCCACATTCTGTCTTTCTGTACATTGTTCTCCATTTGTTTGGTGGGAGGCCGTTTCTCTACCTTCACATCAAGACTTTTGTGTAAATCTTATGCTAATAAACATGGAGGTTTCGTCCAGCTGTGTCCTCCGTTTGGGTTCCCAGTCCTGTCAGTTTGTCACTGTTCAGTTCAGGCGCCACGGACCCAGCAGGTCCTTCCTTTAATGAGAACAGTGGAGCATGTCATACTTTCTGATTTGCATCCATGGTGAGAGGAAAAGGACACCTGGTGAAAAATTTCAGGGACGCTGCTTTGCCTAAAGCTCATATGACGACTTTGAGTAAAACCGGGTTGTTAGACGTCTTCCAGAGTGGATTAGAGGTTTCTTGGGCACGTCGAAGTCATGAAACCTCCATGTAGCAGCACAGGTCATTATGTTGTGTCTGTCGCTTTGAGCCAAATGACTCACACCACCAGGTTCATACTGAAGCTGAGCTGGCTGCTGGGGATCATCCAGTTCTGGGTTCACTTTCTGTCGACTCTGTCTGGATATTTAATATCGCTCATATTTTAGGAAACAGAAAAGCAGAACTGACCTGGTTTACCTTTCTTGGAATATTTGACCCGTTAGAGTGGGATGCTAACAACAATATCCATCATTTGCTTTGGCTCACCTGAACGCTCTTTTATTGTGTACTGGGAGAAAAGCCAAGATGTCTCCGGCCTCCAGTGTCTTTGTTTAACATAGCTGAGCTCTCCTGTCCATTGGTTTTCAACTGGTCAGAGTTCAGCACTCAATATTATCCTTAATCACCAAACTGCAACCCAAATCAATTCAATTCAGTCGTGGTTTTAAGGATTAATCATAAGATGGCATCAAAGAATGATTAATGATCATCTGTTACCGACTCAGTTGCTGCTTTCATTGAAAATATAGAAATCTACTCAGCAGGAGTCTGTGGACTGCTGGAAGATTAATTGTCTGGAAATCCAGTATCAGTGTTTCGATTCCAGCTTCAGCCTACATGTTGTGCCCTTTGGCAAGGCACCCATGTTATCTGCCAATCTGTGCATCAGTATCAAAACGAGTGTCGGTGTGACTAGCTCAGTTCATTTATGTTTTTCAAAAACTCAAAATTTCGAAGCCAAATCAGTAGAATGTTAACAAATGCAGGACTGAGTTCAATCGTGGTGCAACGCTGGAGTAGCGTTATGGCTACTCCTAATTTTGATATGAATCACTGAAGTATAGTTTGAATATTGTAGTATGGTTCCAATAAAAATGAGTAAGAAGACGATATTGTTTCCGTGTTTCAGAATTATAATCCTTTACTTTAAATGTCTTAAATTGCCTGGTTTCATCTGCGATATGTGATATGTGATCTGCGATATGTGATATGTGATATGCGATATGTGATCTGCGATATGTGATATGTGATCTGCGATATGTGATATGTGATATGCAATCTGCGATGTGTGATATGTGATCTGCGATATGTGATATGTGATATGCGATATGTGATATGTGATATATGATATGTGATATGCAATCTGTGATATGCGATATGTGATATGTGATCTGTGATATGTGATCTGTGATCTGTGATATGTGATCTGCGATATGTGATATGTGATCTGTGATCTGTGATATGTGATCTGCGATATGTGATATGTGATATGCAATCTGTGATATGCGATATGCGATATGTGATATGTGATCTGTGATATGTGATCTGCGATCTGCGATATGTGATATGTGATATGTGATCTGTGATATGTGATATGCGATATGTGATATGTGATCTGTGATATGTGATCTGTGATCTGTGATATGCGATATGTGAGCTGCGATATGTGATCTGCGATATGCGATATGTGATATGCGATATGTGATCTGCGATATGTGATCTGTGATATGTGATCTGTGATATGCGATATGTGAGCTGCGATATGTGATCTGCGATATGCGATATGTGATATGCGATATGTGATCTGTGATATGTGATCTGTGATATGTGATCTGTGATATGCGATATGTGAGCTGCGATATGTGATCTGTGATATGTGATATGCGATATGTGATGCTCTTTCCCATGCAGACATATGTTGAGAATAAATAATTCTGTGTTTTGCTCTGTCTCTTTTAGCTATTTCCAAAGCTAATGCTAAAGGAAGTGACACAGTAGGGAACGCCCTCTTCAGGTCGTAGCTCAGATAGAGGCTAACAAAGGGAATTACAAGCTGCTGTTTGACGCCATTTTGCTCTGTTAGCATGAACAAATGGATCAGCTGTATTTTAGTCTTAACAAATGAAATTCATAAATTCAACTCACTGACTCTTCTTCAACCTCATACATCAAGAACCTAATGGAAAAAGGATAATTCTCCACAACAGGTATGTATTACCTGATGGAGTCATCCAGTCTCTGTTTCACCAGCAGAGCTCTGATCTTCTGCCTGGGTCTCTAACATCAACCACTGAGTCGCTGTTTTCAGCCAATGGTTCACAGATTCACAACCTCTTCCTTTGCTTCCAAACTGAGACTGAAAACAGGCAAAAGGGAGGAACAAAACAGAGGAAGTTTAAGTCATTCTGTTCTTTTCAAAGAGCCATAAGTTGCATGCTGTGTTCAGGAAAAACTTTCCTTTTGCAAACTGAACGGTTTGTTGTGGCTGATAAAATTCCCACAGAAGACCAACAACAGTTGGAGTGTTTTATGAAATTCCTGATCATCTCTAAAAAGTCTTGATTGGACCGCTGGGATCAGAATGGGACATCCATAATGAAAATCCACCTGGTCAGTGTGTCTCTGTGGTAAAACATCATTCAGTCTTCTGACAGGCAATGAGGAACAGTTACTAACCCACACAGGAAGGAGCTTCTGTCAGAAATCTCATATTATTATTATAAGCTACAGTATGCATCAGTCTGAATTGGTACCTGTCGCTCAGAAATGGCCGTTCTCACAGACATGAGTGATGGCTTATTTAGATGTAGAGCAGCAGCAACCAGACCTGCTTTCACATTAATAACCTGCAGGCCCAGAATAATAAAAGGTTTTACTCATTGTACTTCGACTTATTGACAACAGTTGGAGACTTTTCACCAAAAACAGAAATGAGGGGCGTACTGTTGGTTAAAGTTTGGTGTGAAAGATGGAAGTTACCCTGGTGCAGAGTGAAACCTCGCTCAGTCCTCCCTGGGGAGAAGAAATGAATGATTTCTGTTTGGAACCGACGCTCCGTCTGCCTTTAGCTCCGTTCTGGGGGAACGTTATTAATCAGGCCCGCGGATGCTGCTGACATTCTGCTTTCCACAACAGATCTCTTTGGGTGACACAGTAATCATAAATATCCTCGTCTCCCTGAGTTTTATCTCATACATTTTAACTGTCTTCTGCGGTAGTCAGACGCTCCCCGGGTGTTAGTTTGGGCCAGAAATCCCCTGCCTCCATCAGACCGTCTCCACCCTATATAATTACCTCCCCATGAATTCACTGATGACTAGATCTGCAGCAGATATGATAAAAATAGCTGACAGGGAATTTGACATAATAGCCACATTGTCTCATGGAGAAAGAAGCTCCTAATGAATTCAGATGAGTCTCACCTCCATAATTATCTCCGTGTCATTCAGATGAGGCTGGGATAAGGCGTTTTGTTTGTAAAGGCTGCTGCTGTTTGCTGAGCAAAAGTGACTCGCTGGCGACTTTTGGACAACCTTGGTGTGAAGTTTATGATGACTTTGTCAGGACTGAAAACGCTGTTCTGCAAGATATCCCTGAAAGATAATCGAATGGAGTCTGGTGATCGCTCTGTGGCGGCGTCTTTATTTGCAGCATAAAAGCAGCTGTTAGTTCAATCCAATTCCCAGCTGTGGGCCCCGTTTATGGGCCCGAAGAAAAGTTCAAGACTGGCGAACAAAACGATTCCTTAATCCTCAGAAGCTGCTTGAGGTGGCCAGAGATGGGAATACTTCTGCAAAGAAAAGTCTGCAGCCTTTTAACAAGCTTTTAATTTATTTTTTTGGAGCAAAAATGCTTTTCAGCCAACACATTAACAGCCCCCCTGAGTGTATTAAGTGGAGAGCTATGCTGAATATGATCAAGGTTAAGGACTTTCATGTTGGTGCTTTATGGGTCAGTTTTTCCAGCCAAGGTCAGGCTGGATCTGAATTACTCCCACAGGTATGTTTGGCTACATTAATTGCATTATAATTCTTATCAGAGCTGACCTGTAAAAGCCAAAGCCTTACTTAGAAAATGAGCGTCCTGGGCTTTGTGTTGTCCTGTAAAAAACAGGCAGAAAGAATCGTCTGCTGGCTGTTTACTGTCAGGAGGATGCAGGGTTCGTCCTCCACACACTGCAGAGGGAATCTTATCAGAGGCTGCAGGGATCTGCTACCTCAGCCGTTTCTGGTGAGCCGCTCCATAATACACCGTCCTCTGAGGATTTCATTCAGAGAACAAACCTGTAATTATCTCCTCGTGTTGTAACGACAAAAAGAAAAATGCTTTGGTGGCTCACTCCACAGAGCAATAATTGGAGCAGAGAAAGAACATGTTGCGCTGTGTCATAAGCATAAATCTGAGTTTTACATAGAAAAGAGATGAGAGGCATATTTTATATGAACTTCTTGCAACTTCATGTTTTTAGAAACTCTTCTGAGATTAACTGCAGAGTAGAAATGTTTCCATACTTAACCAAGTCCATGTTCATCAGCCTTCATGCGGATCCTTCAGATAAACACCAGCTTGTTTCATCACTGCTTCCTGCTAACAGTCATTCTGTCTCAGGTCACATCAACGCAGCAGGAGAATCCGACCAATTTCTGATCTTTTCACTCAAACTCAACCAGTATCCAATTTTTAAAACATCAGTCTGAACCCCCAAAAATCTGATTGGTGCCACTTCCATATGTGGTAGTAAATCAGATTGTTCTTAAAGCTTCTCCACTCATGTTGAATTTAGTCTGACTTTCACATCATCGACATGCATCATAATTCTGCACCAGAAGAAACCAGAGACACCAAATCTGGATGTAAACAATGACAGAAATCATAATCATGAACTCATGAAGCCCATGACATCACAGCCACCACTCTGGGCTCTGACTCCACATCCAAGCACTAAACAAGTCAATGCTCAGCAAAATATCATTCCTGCTTTCTTTAGTAAATTCTTCCAGATGTTCTGATTTTGTAACGATACTGTTGGCTATTGTGCTGGACAATGTGTAATTGATTGATAGATGGTTTAGGGTAGTTAGTACTTCCATTGCGTCTGTCCTCACTGTGGGGTCATAAAACATTCACACCGACGTCTGATTGCATCATTCAGTAGTGAACCACTGCAAACAAATGAAGTGAATTCTGAATCTGTACTTTTGCATGCTAAAAAAAAACATTAATTACATTAAAATGTAATTAATTAATCTTGTTAAATTCCTGGTCCTAAAATAAACCTCTAACCGCCTTTGACTCTGTTTCTGTCAGGAAACTTAATGAAAATATGACAATCTGTCTCTGAGAAGTCAGACTGGACAAAACTACAGACCTAAGCAGGAGCCTTGAGGAACGCCACAGTTTAGAAAAGAAAACCAGACCCAACTGGACAGAACAACTTCTGCTTTACAAAAATGATCATCATGGTTCACTGGGAGAAAAGCACCAATCAAATCCAGTAAGATGAAAACAGCAGAATCATCAGAGTTAAAAGCAGATCATTAAAAACTTTTTGTTCTGCTTTTAAAACCAAACTGAAATCCTAAAACGTGAGTTTTGTCCTCCGGCTGCAGGGTTTTACCTGCTGTCATTTCTCAGAGTTAAAGGCCTTCAGGAGTTTGTCTTCCTCAGATAAATGGCAGAAGTAGAAGGTTTTCAAAAGTCAAACTTTACCTGACTCTATAAATGCCACTTTAGAGGTACAACCACTGCTTTCTATAAAACACCCATCAGTTACACGACCTCCCACACTTTTAAAAGTACCGTTTTCTGTAAAGTAGAGAGATCAAGCACAGACAGCCTGAGGGCGGTAATTCAGTTATGTCTCTCTCAGGTGGAGAGGAGAGCTGGATCTTAAAGCCTCAGGATATAACTAAAGTTAGGAAATGACACTTGCAGCCCTGAGGGTCATTAGCCGCAGAGCATAATTAATCTAACATGTCACGTCCGGCTTGTTAGCGCCGGCGCTCAAAGTAAAACAAACGACCATCAACATGCATCGTCCAGCCCCGCATTGTCAACAAGGATTCCTTAGAGGCTGTAATGGATAAAAAGGGGCTGGAATAATGAATAATTTATCATAGCAAATTAATTTCATGCTCCGCCAGCGTCCTGGACAACAGCACAGTGTGTGACATCCTGAAACGATTATGCAATTCTCCCTGTTGGACCGAGACTTTACGCTCCTGCTGGAGCCTGAAAAGGACTTTTGTGTTCAGTTGTGTGGTTAAGGCTTCTGCTATTAACAGACCAGCATTAATGCTCATGTTTATTTCATGGTTTATTAATAAGAACCCCGTGGTTGGTCTTTCTAATCAAATCTTGATTACATGAGCGTAATCAGCATACATGTCCTATTAGTCAGCCAGTGGCATAAACGCTCAGCTCCACGCAGAAACCACAGAGCTGCTCTGCAGATCGTCTTACAGAAAACATTCAATCAGCTTACAGTCAGAATGACGACCGATGTTTGGTTTTAAAAATAAAGAAACATTATTCTCCTCTGCTGTTTATTCTGGTTCAGGAAGAATATGAACTCATGTGACAGTTTGCTCAGCTTGGCTGCAAACATGAGTTAAATTATGCACATTAACATTAATAGTTTCCAATGATTTAAAATGCAAATAATCTGTAATTGTGACATTAAGCAACATTGTTTTTGACAGTAATGGCTGATTATGTTTAGCTGCTTCATGCAGACATGAGTTGTAACAGAAACTGTCTCAGACATGGATCACATGGGGAACTTCCTCCTTTACTTCCCTGCAGACAGTTCTGGCTCAGAGCTGCAGTCCATGGCCGTTCACAGTGGGCCTGGTTCGGTTCTGCTGGAACTTTCTTCCTGTTAAACAGGATTCATTTGTCTCCACTGTCTCCACATGCTTGCTCACTATGAAGAATGTCTGGGAAGTCATTGCGTTTGTACAATTAGCCAGGCTGATGCTAAATCACTAAAGCACTAAAGCACTAACTTGAATTCAAATTATTTCAACACTGAGCACCAATTTAAACTGGACATTATAATTTACGTTCTATTTCACCCTTAGACATTGTATTCATGTTTATATCTCCTTCTCTACTGTCTGTTTTATTTACTTCTTGTTTCTTGAAATAAAAAAAGAGAATGAAAGGAGAGGAAGTGGAACAGTTTCCCTCCATTTCAGAATAAAAGCATGGATATAGTCATTTAACTAAATCAAAAATTCTTATCACTTGATAATTAAAAGTTCAACTCAGATGTCAAACTTTATTCAACTGAGTTTAAAACAGGCAAGTAAATTAAAAGTTTTACAATTTATATGGAAAAATGAAGCTAAGGGAATCTAAGTCTGCTAAATGTTTGTAAAGTTAACAAAGTGAAAGATTCACTTGTGAAGATGAAACTGTTGGTGCTCTGCTACTTGATGTCCTATTGGCCAGAGTGGATGTTGGTTTGAAGATGATTTCCTCTCTTCATTAATGCACATTAAGGTATATTTGGTGTTTGAATAATTAAAATAAGCAGCTGTAAGGGTTTTTAGAGGCGTCCACTGTAGCAGCCTGCACAACAATGTTACAGTAATGATAAACTCATTGCTGTATTTAGAAGCATGCTGTTAATGCGGAAACTTTTTTGAAACTTTTCCTGGAAGGTTTTCAGTTCTGCTTGAGGCTTGACATTTTTCCAGTGTCACCAATGAGTCAAACTTGGTCACAGTTGTTAAATGAAGGAAGAATCAGTTCCTCACCAAAGTACAGAAGAAGCCCCACAATTTTATTTTTGAATAAGTGACAACTGAGAGAAGCGACCCAGAAGTGTCAGAGCGGCTGCCATTACAAGAGACAGATGGAGTCTTACAGCTCAGGCAGGAAAGTGAAAACCATTGTCAAAGTTTTCACAGCCGGCATGGAGACGGATCTTCACTTCCTGCTCGTCTCACCAGCTCACTTCTCAGTTTAGCCTCTGTCATTAAGGCTGAGGACTGGTTTACTGCAAAACAGAGTCAAACTGATAAAACCATGTTGTTTGTTTCTGCAGACAAGTGGTCATAGAGAACAGATGATTGGAGACATTGAGCACAACAGCAGCAATTCATTGTCTAATCTGAGAAAAGACACTTTGTTTTTTTGTTTGTAAAGTGTCCAATCAGAACTTTCCTTTAAAAAAAATCATTTAATTTAGCATGTCAATGAAATGAGATGAAGTTTCATGGAAACTAAAGTATTCGTCATCCTGGAACATTTCCAGTTTGTCACTTCACAGATGAACGGAGATAAACGGAAGAAAAAGCTTCCAGATGCAGCAGAGGCCTGGAAACCTGTAACCATGACAACCAGACCTACATACAACCAGAGCCAGAATAATAATATCCATTTGTTAGAACGGCCTACTCAAAGTCCAGACCTACATACAACTGAGAATCTGTTGTATGAGAATCTGTGGCAGAACTGGAGCCGTGATGCTTAACGGTTTCACTGAACAGAAGGAGGAAAAGTTTTAACTAAGAACAACTTCTGGGAGGAAACATCAGGACACACTACAGCTCAGATTTATACCTGTGAAGAATTTTGAATGATTTTTCTTCCAAACAGTTTTGTGCTGCTTTGTGTTGATGAATAACAGAAATTCCCAGTGAATTTCCTGCTTTATCCTGTGCAGAAGTTTGATTCCCTGGTTTGGCTGCGGCTCTGATGGATGAGGCGGCGCTCTGACTCCAGCATAACCTTTCAGGAATTAGATGATGTGGTGAGTTAACATGCTGTCGTTCCCTCCAGTCATGTTTGATCCACAGTCTGTGTCTCCGCCGGCCTTTTAGCTTCCAGAAGGTTCTGCTGTGAACCGTCCGGACCCAGAGCAGGCTGGACACAGACAGATACAAACATGAATATAATCCAATCCCAGGCAGGAAGTCTCTGAGCAGTGAGTGTTCTCCTTTATCTGGCCACCGACTGAGTCAGATCCAAATCTTTTTATGGTTGTCTGTGGCTGAACACGTCTAATGTTTTTCTCTCAGATGAATAATGACCAGAGGAAGACCTCACAGCAACAATCCACACAGAACTACAGGTTCTGGTTCAGAGTGGGACCCTTCCGTCCTGATGGAAGATGTAATTACACGGCTTCAAAGGTATTCATGGTGTTTTAACTTTCCTCAGTGTAATAGATCGAGATCTTATGTGAAAGACAAACAGGGATGTTTGTGAAGTGGAAGGAAAGCGATATTTGTTTTCAAAAAGTAAAATCTATAACTGTGGAAACAAGTTACAGATTTCTGACCTCAAATCCCAGAGGAGTTGGACAAAAGGCTTCATGGATGAGAAGGAGAAATTTAAAACCATCCCTTCTATCGGTCATAACCGGGTCAAAGTCCAGACAGGAACACATTTAAAGGGCCGGTGTTATGTATTCTCACATACAGACCTACTGCCATTTTATAGCACCACCAAGTAATTATGTTACCTTCATTTATAAAAATGCTGTTTATATCAAATATAGCTTCGAAGTGTGACACTTTAAAATTGGACTCTGTCTCTTTAAGAAGCTCCTGCTCTGCCTTCAGATCGTCATGACAACAACACTTTTCCGTAATGCCGTTTACAACCGTTCTTAGGAGCGTTGGATTAAAAGGTAGTTTGTACTATTTTCCACCAGGTGTTTGCTAATGGCTGCTGGCTAGTCTGGAGGAGCCGACTGTGGGCAGGCTGGAATCTCACCTGGAGACTGCAGCAGAGACCGCAGCAGAGACCGCAGCGGAGACCGCAGCCATGACTGCAGCAGAGACTGCAGCAGTGACTGCAGCAGAGACTGCAGCAGAGGAGCAGCTTCGGGTAAATCAGTGGCACTTTGTGACACTAAGTGCTTAGGTACCACTGTATGGTTACCATGGTGATTCAAGGATTCCTCAAACA
This sequence comes from Alfaro cultratus, assembly GCA_903066825.1. Taxonomy (NCBI): domain Eukaryota; kingdom Metazoa; phylum Chordata; class Actinopteri; order Cyprinodontiformes; family Poeciliidae; genus Alfaro; species Alfaro cultratus. Next base: position 25,789 of record CAEFZX010015065.1, read on the forward strand.
TGCAGGAAAGAGTCAGAACAACATTTCAGGTGGGATTTTTATGAGAAAATAACACAATAGCATGATGTAAAACATGATACTGTCCCCTTAAGACTTTTTTGGGAAGTACTGAGCATCTGATCTGAGTGACCTGGCGTTAACTCACAAGCTAGCCTGGTGAAACTAGAGTCGGAGCGTCTATTGAGAAACCATTGCTTGCTGGCGCCATGGACTCTGTTGAACTTTTAAACAACTGGATCCGATTTTAGCTAATCGCTAACATTTGGCCATAACATTTGTAATGCAACTGTGAAGGAAGGCATGCTATGAAGCTTACCAAAAATTGCTCCAGGTCGAATGACATCAGCAATGAAATGTCAGAAACTTTCCTCTTGCTCTGACTTTCACTGCTCAGTATTTGGAAGAGTGGCCAACATGGACTGAATGTTTTTGTTCACTTCCTCTGCTGCCATCCCTAAAACTACAGGCAGACTGCAATTCTAAAAGAGCAGGAATGTGACATCATCGTTCACAACTCCTCCTCCTGTTCACTGATTGGCCAGGAGGAAATTCATCCAGAGAAATCGAGCTCAATGGGACAAATCCAGGATGGAGAACTGAATGGAGATGAGAATCGAGGAGAAAAGCTGAGGATGAACAGAAATCATCAGATCTTATCCTTCATTTTACAATTATCCACAACTTGCGCATAACTGTGTGTGCACAATCGCATAAAATCTCCAAACATTTAATTGAAGTTTATTAGTAATGTGACAAAACGTAAAAGCTCGAGGGCTCTGGACACCTTAGTAAGGTAACGTCTGTGTGATTATAGCTGGAGGAGAAGGAAATGCTAAAAATAGAGAAGGAAAACAGTAACTCTCACTTATTAAAACTAACTTTTTATGTTTTGCACAGTTGCCTTGACCCTTTTTGAAAGGGTCACAGGAATAAACCATGATGAATTTCTCACAGTCCTTAAGAAACGACCTCCTGCTTTGTGGAAATGCATTTAATTACAATAAAACTATGCATGTATGAATGAGAATTCTTAACTGCCTCCAGCTAACTTGTTCCGAATACCTATAACCTAATAAAACCTGCTTGCTCATATTAAATTCATGCCATTTAGAGTTCATTATGGTAATCTATAAGTAAGAAGAAGACTGTTTTGTTTCCACAGCAACCGTTTTATAATAAACCGGCAGAAAGGAACATCAGAGCCAAAATCGACGCAGGTGACATTATTGTGTATTCATGAAAAGACGCTTCCTGCAGGCAGCAGGGACACAGAGGGGCGGTGCATGTTTTATATGAGGAATCGACGTTTTGGGAGTTCGTGACCTTTCTGCTGATCCGCCCATCGCTGTGAATGACAAGAGCATTGATTCCTGTAGTGAGTGCTTTGTTGTCACATTACAGGTGAGCATGGCGCGGCGCTGGAGGAGGAAAGGACCGCAGACACAAACCGCCACAGATTCACCATCTGCTTTAAAAATCCTTCCACTGCACAAACATCACAGCTGCTGATGCTGCGCCTCTCAGATCAGCTGCTTAACTGGAAACATGTTTTTTTTACTCTGTCTTAAAGTCCATTTAACGGCATTAAAAAAGAGAATTAATCATCTTTATCACAAAAAGCATATTTCTGTCATGTTGCGCCGTCTGCACTCCAACCACGCTGCAGGGCTTTCACTAATCAGAGCTTCTTAGTGTCCCACTGTGGACAAAAGCAGGCGTAACGGAGGACATTGCTCTCAATGACAGCTTTCTACTCAGCCCTCATTAGCAAAGAGGGCCAATAAATTATGGCTTGGGACTGATTTGCTCAGAATCTGAACCATGGAGGGTCAGCAGAGAGGTGAAGAAGAGAGTCAGGGAAACTGAGAATGTGAAAGTTGAGACATAATCGGAAGACATTTTCCTCTTTACATTCATGTCCAACTTGTTGCACAGTAGTGAATGCACCATGCTCCGCCCCTTCTCTCTCACCACCAAATCATTTTATGAACCTCGAAAATGGTTTTCATGCAATCTCTGACCTTTCCAAATGCTTCCCACCTCTGCCCGGCTCCCCGGGGAACCTTGTCAGCTCTGCAGCCCCAGGCGTCATCAAAGCCCTTGTGCAGAATATCTGACATGGAAGCACCTTCTGCCATGCTCTGCAGGCTCTGCACCCGCCAATGATGGCTGGAAAATGCTCTGCCAGTTTAGCTCTGCAGGTAGTAATGAGAGCCCCGTTTCTCTTCCCCACAGACTTGGCTCTCCTCAGAGGTTTGCTTCTTCTGTGTCATTCTCTTGGCTGCTGTCAGAGGTAGGGTGACGGTAATGCAGCTAACTAACAGGACCCCATGAGGATCACAGATTGTTCTGGACAGGAAATCAGGCAACAAACTTCATTCTACTTGATTTTGCTGAGAAGAGCAAGAAAACAGTCGATCATTTGTTTAGGGGTTATTTGTGCTGCTGCTTTGATCTTTCAGTTTCTCTAATTTTAAATTTAGTTTTTTTTATTATCTGAACAAAAACTGAATCTGAGTCACCTGGATTATGAACTAAAATCTGTTTCTTAATTCTCTGGGATATTTGAGTTTCACAGAATGACTCCAATTCAGAATTTCTTTTCTATTCATGTTGCTGGGAATGCATCCTGAAGGACAGGACACATCTCTGCAGAGTTTATTATTCATTATTTCATCCCTTTTAAATCAAATTTATTGTTTAATTATACTTATTCATTTATTTATTTTACAAAAATTATATCAAAACCATCCATGCAAATGACAAAAGCCCAAAACCAGTTTAAGACTTAAATGCACCTTCTCTGAGCTGCTCTGCTCTCCCACTTTGTTGTTACAAGAATAAAAACACAATGAATGCTGGGATACGGTGGGCCGTGAAGGACACACCAGACCTTTAAAGGAAGGATTTATAAGCCACATTCAAATGTTCATCGCATCACTGTGACATAATCAGCCTTCAAATCCTGAGTTTTCTCACACCCAAAGTTAATGTCAGCAACAACTTTCTGTAATGTAAATAATACATAAATTGTGATTTGTAAGGAAACATGATCAGTAAGTTATGCTCAGAGTAACTTCAGCTGCTCAAAGTTTTACTAAAAGGAAAAGATTTGATCTGAGTCCTAACCTGATGAGCTTCACACTCAAACTGGAGTTCAAATATAAATGAGCCGTTGTTACATTTATATTTCATGCTTGTAATTGTTAGTGAAAACACAGCATCTTACTTTCTAAGCTAAACTGAAAAATAACTTTCCAAGATTTAATTCAATAATTATTTGAACCATTGTAGCAGAAAATCTAAACATTTTTGTGAATACTTACCTCTGCCAGCAGGTGTGCACAGGCAAAACGTTCCCCAGGAACTTGTGTTCATGTTATTAGTTCTGGGGCTGCGTCAGGAAACGGAGGGAAAGGGGGGAAGTCAGCTTATGGTGTTTTGAGTAATATTGGGATTTAATGAAAATATGCTTTGTTTGTCTTTGTTTTAATGTAAATATTCTCATTTTGCAGGTTGTGATGGTTTCTCCTGGCTCAGCTCTCTTTATGTGAACCATCATTCATGTTGGTCTGGTTATGCTGCTACACTGAGATTGAAGAAGCTTGAACTGATGTCAACCTGAGCTTGTTACAACCGTTTGGGTCGCTCCTCCATGACCAGTCGGTCACCATGACAACCATGTGATACCAGAAAGTTCTGCCTCCAGTTTTACTGGTAGAAATTCAAAGAACCACCAGTAAACCTCATTGGGAACCATCAGGTATGCAGCATAAAATGGAGCTTTTTATTCAAATCTTTAATGCAGTGTTTCCCAACCCTGGTCCTCAAGGTTTCACTGCCCTGCATGTTTTAGGTATTTCCTTGCTTCAGTCCAGCTGATTTCAATTGATGACTGATTAACAGGCATTTGTTGAACTGCAATCAGTTGAATCAGACACATTAAAGCAGGGAAACCTCTAAAACATGAAGGACAGTGAGCCTTGAGGACCAGGGTTGGGAAACACTGCTTTAATGTAATAATAAGCATTTATCATCATGTTTTATATTCAGCTGCAATCAGATGAAATCCCAGCAAGTATCTGACATGGTGCATCTATCTGCTCCTCACACAGTGAGTCTGAGGTCCTTGGACTTTCTCTGAAGACTAGAGAAGCACCAAACCAAAAAGACGAGCCAAAGAAGAGACACTCCAGCCTGGATTTTTCTCATATTCATTAGGCTGAGCTCACACTGTGGCGATAACGCCAGGCATTCACGCTGAAACTTGATAACAGCAGTGATACGCAGGTCTGCCTCCCATATGCTCCCACTAATGAGGTCAGGCTGAGCCGGAGAGGTCCAGCTGCCTTATAATAAGCCTCCATGTTTGTGTATGCTAATGATCTAGCTGCTAATAATCTCATTTAGAAACCTGTCAACACTTCAACTACTCCTACTGATTATGCTGCAATACATCCCATTTTAAATACGGCACAGGTGCAGTTCAGCACTTCAGGGAGGCGTTTGTTTGGAGGAATCAGCAGCAGCAGGTCAAGCAGGCTATGTTTACATCCACAGTAATGTTCTAATATTAACCCCTTTCAGACGTTACTTTGAATAGGAGCCAGGAAGTCAAAAGAAGTTTCATCACTATAACCCAAATAAGGACATGCAGGAAGTGGAAAAGTAGCTGCAGTTTTACAGTCATGGTAAAATGTTTTACATGCCAGAGCAGAACGATCACATGATGCTCATACAAACTCTAATATTTTGAAGTGTCTCCTTTTCTCTGCTGATCCCACTCCGACTGGCCGCTGCTCGCTCCCATGATGCTGTTCTGATCGCCTGACCCGTCCCATGATGCTGTTCTGATCACCTGACCCGTTCATGATGCTGTTCTGATCACCTGACCCGTTTCATGATGCAGTTCTGATCACCTGACCCGTCCCATGATGCTGTTCTGATCACCTGACCCGTTCATGATGCTGTCCGTGTTCTGATCACCTGACCCGTCCCATGATGCTGTTCTGATCACCTGACCCGTTCCATGATGCTGTCTGTGTTCTGATCACCTGACCCGTTCCATGATGCTGTTCTGATCACCTGACCCGTTCATGATGCTGTCCGTGTTCTGATCACCTGACCCGTTCCATGATGCTGTCCGTGTTCTGATCACCTGACCCGTTCCATGATGCTGTCCTGACCACCTGACCCGTTCCATGATGCAGTTCTGATCACCTGACCCGTTCCATGATGCTGTCCTGATCACCTGACCCGTTCCATGATGCTGTTCTGATCACCTGACCCGTCCCATGATGCTGTTCTGATCACCTGACCCGTTCCATGATGCTGTTCTGATCACCTGACCCGTTCCATGATGCTGTCCGTGTTCTGATCACCTGACCCGTTCCATGATGCTGTCTGTGTTCTGATCACCTGACCCGTTCCATGATGCTGTCTGTGTTCTGATCACCTGACCCGTTCCATGATGCTGTTCTGATCACCTGACCCGTTTCCATGATGCTGTTCTGATCACCTGACCCGTTCCATGATGCTGTCTGTGTTCTGATCACCTGACCCGTTTCCATGATGCTGTTCTGATCACCTGACCCGTTTCCATGACGCTGTTCTGATCACCTGACCCGTCCCATGACTGTCGCCTCTTCCTACCTCACGTCTGTAACTGACTCTGACTCTGAATCTTGCTTCATGTATCTGGACCCAGATTGCTGCTTCACGGATTCTGGATCTGTTCTTCCTTCCTGCTGATCTGGATCAATTCCCTCAGCATTGATTATTGGGTGGTGAACACTGTAACCCCTGACTCCTCTGTGTTTTGCTCTCACTGTGTTCTTTGACTTAGTTTTCTCATCCTGAGTTTTCGGTTTCCAGCCTTCATAGTTATCCACTCGATCCTGCTGGTGCAACAATCCCCTGTATACCAACATATTCTTATCCTCTAAAGTCACAAGGATACAAGCTGACTGAGGGCCAAACCTCAATGAAGGACTTCCTGGGAAAATACCTCTGCTGAGTAATTTACCACTTCCTGATTCAGTAATACTTCCTGTTTCCCAGTCACTGACTTCCTGCCTGTCTGATCTCAGAGCTGATTTGAGAAGCTGCCTTCCATCTTGAACATTTTCACTGTTGTCAGTTAAACTCATTTAACGTTTTCTGGATTAAGCTCTGAGTTCTGAGTCCAACTCGTACTTAACGTATTACAACCAACCGATCACAACAGGTCACCCCTCCCAAAAACTGCCAAAGTAATCGTGTCAAACAGACGAATATTAGGAAGCTGCCTGTTGTCTGTTTGGAGCCAATAAACCAAATGTCCGTCCATCCATCCATTTTCTTTCCTGCCCAGTGGGGTGAGGAGGTGCTGGTGCCTCTCCAGTAAGAGGCGGAGTCACCTGGACAGGTCGGCAGGTTGTCACAGCAAACCAAATGTATAACAATTATTTTAAGAAGTCAATCAATAACCATAACCAACCCGCAGCTTTGTCCATGTTTTTAATTTTGGCACACTGTGCATGTTTGAGCTATTTCTAGTAGTGATGAATTCATATTTTCTAGCTTCCTAAAAACTTTGGATTTGTTGGAATTGTTTGGATTTGTTTGCTTTGTACTTGTGACACTGCAATGACAATAAAGTTCAATTCTATTCTATTCTAAAAAAAAAAGGTGAACGGACTTCTGTGAGCATGTTTTAGTTTTCCACTGAACTAAAAATGTCCCTCAGCATCTTCTGTCTTCACTTGGAACGGAGAGACGAGTTTCAGTCGCAGTTCATCACCCTTCATCCTCACATCAGGCGTCTAATGAGGGTTTATTGCAATATTACCAGAGTTTATGGCTCTTCATGAACTCAGAGCCGTTTCCTAATTCAGATGGGCTATGCTGAGAGCAGCAGGATATGATCAATATCACATATTTTAATTTTCAATATTGACTTCTGAACAAACTCAGCCTTAAAGTGATGAGAGAAAAGTAAGTACACCCCAGCAGTGAGGTTTTCTATCAGCCTCCTGCACCGTTTCCCCTCCATCCCTCCATCCTTGCTGCAGTTCATTGACGTCGGCAGACATTCAGATCTGTATAACTCCCTAAAGGTCCCACCGCAGCTCTTAAGTCAGGTTGAGGTCTGGACTTTGACTGGACCGCTACAACACTGTCACTATTTTCTTTTTCAGCCATTTTGTGGTGCTGATGCTGTGTTTGTGCTCCTTGTCCCGGTGATGACCCAGTGAGCCTCAGCGTGTTCAGCGGTGAGGTCACGAACAGAACCTGAGCCTCCGGCCCTGTGTGTCTGCTGTGATCCGCTGCGTTCAGGTTCCTCCATAAATATTAGACAAACTTCTCAACTTTGGCCCCATCTGTGCAAAGGGCGTCGCTGCTGTCATTTGTTCTTATGATGACCTCAATGCTGCAGAGCAGCAACATGAAGAAAGTCCTGCAGCTCACACTAATGATGATCAGTTAATCAATGCATCTGATTACAGCTCTAACTGAAACTTAATTCCTCTGGTAGAAGTAAGAATGGATTTTAGTTTTTCACAGACAGCTGCAGATTTTTTCTCCACCATAAAATGAGAAGCGTTTACTTAAAGTGGCCTTCATGTTTTAATGTCCGGGTTCGAATAAACACAAATCAAAGGATGAAAATAATTCTTCCACATTTCCTAAAGTTTCATAAAAGTCTATTGAATTTTGTTTAGGTTTTGTGAGTAAAGGTGAATTCACAGCAGTCCTGTTTAGTCGGATTTAATCCAACTCTAATTCATTTGCCTAGAAAGTCTGGTTCATTTAGGCTGGTGTGAACGAGCAAAGGACAAAAACACAAACTCTGCAGTAGGTGCACACATGTTTGAGAGAATTTAGTTTGTTATTGGCCTCTCATGCTGCAGTTGGAGAGTTTTCCTGATGGGTTTCCCAGGACAAATGGATGTTGGTGGTGGACTTACATGGCTAACCGCCTGGCTGATCCACAATGCAGAAGCTGTGATGAAGTTAATTTTGTTATTTAATGTGAGACGCAGGTCTTCAGTGACATTATTCCAGCCGGTTCTGTGTGAATCCAAAACACTGCTGCAGTGGAGCATGTCTGAGTTAAAACCATAAGACTGCTGCAGGTTACCAGGAAGAGGTTAAGAGGTTAAACTAATTACTCTGACCAGGCCCAGTGTGTGTGGACACCAGCAGGAGACGAGCGATCTACAGCAACCGAGAAGATACGACGTTATTTAAACGCTTCAGATAACAGAAACACAATTATGTTTCACGGACTATAAGAGTCTAGAATTAATGAAGATCATTTTCATACTACAGCAGGAAAAATTGTTGAAAAGAACAAAAAACGCACCATAAAATCCCAATGAGCTGTTTTATTCTAAATATCAGAGCAATTGTTCAGAATTATGTCCAGTTCTGGACATGAAATTCCTCAGAATAAAGTCTGTCTGAGTTTGAGCCAGCACAGGGAAGATCCTCACAGTTTGGACAAACAGCCTCATGGATTTACATCTGAACATTTCAATACAAATCTATATGCTGATATTCAAACTCTTGGCCTCAGCTGCTATCGGTGCTAATCCGACTGCCTCCAATCCAACAAACCAGAAAACCACTCAGGCTTTCTTTTGACACTCTTCCTGATGCAAACAGCTTCAGCTGCTTAGCAACAATCAATGAAATGTAGAAAAAAATGACCAAATGGGAAATAATACGAAATTTCCCCAAAAGCAAATCACATTTAGGATGATTTATTGAACCAATCAGTTTAATGTATCTGTGGTTTATCATGGCTGCTTGGCAGTTTAATGTGATTGTAGGTTGTGGTTATGAACGTCATTCCCAAAACATAATGGTTAACTGCTGCACCAAGGAGGACAGTTTATTATTCAGAATTCGATTGATTCATTCTTTCTAATAATTCATCAGATATGTATCTTTAGCTCCATATTATTTATGGGAAATGTTGTTATCTGCAGCTTCCTGCCATTTCTGCACTCAAGGTTTCCCACACACTTCATAAGACGGACGGATGGACAGACGGACGGATGGATGGATGGACAGACGGATTGACGGACAGACAGATGGATGGACAGACAGATGGATGGACAGACGGATGGATGGATGGATGGATGGATGGATGGATGGATGGATGGATGGACGGATGGATGGATGGGTGGATGGATGGATGGATGGACGGATGGATGGATGGATGGATGGATGGATGTTGTGTCTGATCACTGACGTCACATGAGGAGACAACATGGCCGCCCTGCAGATTAAGCCTCTTCTTCTTCACACCTCCTGGTCTTTCTCCATTTCCCGTCTTACAAGGATTTTGTGTTTTAGACTAATGTGAAGTAATGCTAAGCAAAATCTGAAAAGTGTGGCGGACATTTTTATTCACCAGTAGTGATCTTTTTGGGGTCTGTCTCCACCGGTTTATTGGAGGTTTTTGCCCATTCTTCCACACAGAAGAGCTCCAGCTGAGTCAGATTGAATGGAAACCGTCTGTGAACATCAGCTTTGACTTTGACTAGGCCATTCTACGACATGAATCTAAACGTTTCCAGTGCATTTCTGGAAAGCTGAACCTCCATCCCAGTTTTCTGCCTCTAACAGTTTTTATTTCAGTTTTGTCCAGGATTTAGCTCCATTATCAAACTTTCAAGCCGCACTTTCCAGATTCCAGATGTGTAATTTTCTGTATAAAATCCCATTAAAATACAGTGAAGTTTGCAGCTGAAGCTCATGTCTGCCTGTTTAAATCAGTCGTATCAGTTCCTGATGTTTTATTTCCAGATTCCCAAACTGTCTTTATGGGTAAATAATTTTTTTGCAGGTTGCTGTGAACTCTTTGACCTCGTTTGGAAATGTTTTAATCTTTCTTCCACATTGTTTGTGTGTCTGGAGAGGCCAGAGATGGGCAATGCCCGGCTCTTTGGATCAAAAGCTCTATGAGGATTAAGAGGAAAAACATGGGAGGAAAATAATCTGCAGCCGCGGTGACGTCATGCGTCAGCGGCCGGTGCGGCGGAGGTGAGGCTGGCTGCCGCGTCGCTCTGCAAGGTGACCTTTGTTCCCAAGGTCAAAGTGGAGAGCTGGATATTGATTCACTCCTGATGAAAACAAACATCTTGTAGCAGAAAGACAGAGGAGGAGTTCTGAAAGGCATTGTCTCAAAATCAACAGATTATTACCATGGCAACAAGACACCCACACTGAAACACGGTGGTGGCAGCATCATGATCATCTGTTGCTGTTTTTTTTTGTGTCAGATTTGCCTGTAAGTCCCTCAGGTGATTTCCCACCTGTTTGTGCCTCACCTGCAGGTTACCTGATCGTTTCCATGGATCCCCTCCCACCTGTCGTCATCGGCGACACGATCACATTGAAGTGCAACTTCCAGACGGACGGCACCCTGAGGGAGATCGCCTGGTTTCAGGTGAGCATTCAGCACAAACAGCCACTTTGCGCTGATCACATTTCTGCCTCCAAACTTCAGTTTGATCATTTTATGTTTTCACAAATAAAATAAGTAAAATATGAGATTAGCCCATGTGAGGAAATGTCTTCCTTTTTTGGTTCCACACATGAAAAGACAAGTTTTTTATGACCAAATCATTCAGCGTTCAGCTTCTATGCACCACGAATCTGGAACAAACTTCTAGAAAACTGCAAAACAGCCGAAACACTGAGTTCCTTTAAAAGCCCAGAGCTGCTTTTGAACCGTAATGAATTAAACGTTGAGCAACATGTTTGGTGTATTGATGATTTTGATGATGCAACTCATCAAACTGTAATGTTTGTTTCTGGTTTGCATAATTATTGACCATGTTGTGTTTCTATTACTTTGAATTTTAATGAACTAAAGCAACACAAATACACTTGATTCATTGATTATCAGTTCATATACGGAGTTTTTAATCCTACATTATTCACTATTGACCAAATTGTTAGAAACAACTCACATTTAAATACACTAGTCATCAATCAGGTCACATTAATAAAATGCTGAGTTTCCTCTAGATTCTGAAAACGGAATAAAACTCTTTCCCTTCCTTCTCTTTCTCATGACAGAAAACAAACTGTTTTCAGTTTTACTCCTCTTTGTTCAGGTGAAACCAGCGTTTTTGTTTTAAATTGTTTTGTTTCCAGGTAATTGAAGGAGGAAATGCCAAGCAAAAGATTTTCACCTACGATTCTGTTTACAACACGAGTTTCTCCAACATGGAGGACACAAACAAACGAGAGGAACTGGTTTACCACTCAACAGTTCGGTACGAATGGCGGACAGGGATCAATTATTATTATTGAGCACAATGAAAACAAAAGGTTGTAGTATGAAGGTCCATCAGGTTGTTGTGCTCTTGCCTCCAGCCTCCCTGAGGTGCAGCTGGAGGATGATGGTCTGTATGAATGCCATGTGGGGATCTACAGCAAAGGCTCCAGAGACCAGCTGATCGAAGCGTCTGGCAGCATCACGCTCTCCGTTATTGGTTCGACTTCATTTCATCTTTACTGCCACACATTTTCAAAATGGTTGACATTGAGGGAAAAACCTTCATGTCTCTTACAAACAGTAAGTTATGACATTTTGTCAGAGCAGCTCAGTGTGAAATGCACTTTGCTTCAACAACATGCCAGAAGTTACAGTGAGGATGAACCTGGGAGGAAATGACATCACATCCTGATGCATTTTACCATGAGGTTAGCTTTAGCAAGCTAGCAAGTCAGTTTAAAGCTAAATATCTAGCTTCATATTAACTACTCAGCTGTTAAACTATTTAGTTTGCTAACTAGCTTGCCAACTAAATATTAGCCTCAAACTAACTGCTTAGTTAGCTAATTGTTTAGTTAACATGCTAAATATCCAGTTTAAAGCAAATTTTTAAGCTAAATATTTAGCTTCAAATTAATTAGCTTGCTAATCGGGTATTTAGTTTGGAGCTAAATATTTAGCTTGCTAACTAAATATTCAGTTTGTATATTAAATATTTGGCTTGTTAGTTAAATGTTTAGTCTGAAACTGTGACATTTATAAATGAATGAATAACCTGGTAATAAATATACATACACTAAAAAAAATTAATTTGGGTTCATTTGTTAACTGAACCAAGATTATTGCTGTTAATCCTCGACTGTGTAGCTTTGCTAATAGCTTCCCAGACTGAACTGATGCTTCAGTTGAAAACCAGTAAAACCTTTGTCTTATCCATGAGCAAAACATGCTGAATAACAAACATCTCAGCTTTTTATCTCATGTCTCGTGGGAAAAACTCACAAATAGACGTTAGAGATTAAAAAGCTGCTAAACTGGTGGCAGCCATTTTGGACGGTGCGGCGAAGGGATGGGGAGAGCCTGTCATGTCTGGGTATAAATCCCCTCCAGTGTGTGAATATATCTGTGTTTTCCCTGCAGTTCCCCCCAGGTCTATTTCTGTGGCGGCAGCCAACAGCCCCGCTCCGTTCAGCCGTTACGAGGCCAAGAACTTCACCCTGGTTTGCATTGTTACTGGAGCAAAGCCGGCTCCCTCGGTAAGACGGATCCGTCTGTTGTTATTTCTCCCCAGATATTCTTGTATCCCAAAAAAGTCCGGTTTGCAATCTATTTATGATGGTGGAGAGAAATGAAGAGCGTAACAGAGCAAATGAGAGCCTGGCTGCTGGTAATGAGTTCACAGCTGGATTTGCTATGAAACGAACACACAGAAATGCAGCCTGCAGCAGATAGAAAGTTTGAAATTCAAAAGCTATTTGTGGCTGTGGTCTGCACCCTGCGCGACCTCTTTGCCAAAGTATTCGGCATTAATACCGGAGGATTAGCAAACAGCTGCATTTGTGATGGAATCAAATCCAGTGGCAAAGAAATTCAGCTTTCCAAAATCATTTATGATTGACATAAACTAATCTTATTCTCACAGAGATTAATCTAATGACCTATTTAATGTTTTCATTTCTGAATTCAGCTGCCAGATATTGTTTGTAGCTGCAGCCGTCTTCAGTCCTGACTGGGTGAGAAGCAGCTCACCGTTCAGCCGCTCTCTGTCCGGTTCGCTTGGGTTGGTGTGAATGATAATCAAACTCTGGTCCTCCAAACCTCGATCTGGGTTCGGTTGAAATTAACTCTGGTTTGGTTTGGATGCAAATGTGAACACCAAGCGGACCAGAGATCGCTCCAAAAGCAGGAAGTGGATTACAGCGCAGGGCATTCTGGGTAAATACAACTAAAACAAACGTGCTGGCAGGAGAAACGGCTCGTGATTTTCAGTCAAAGACTAAAGAGAAATCCTGCAACACTAAAATCTGATCCTCCATCTTGTTTCCATCTGGTGAAGAAGGAAGTTGCTCTCAGTGTCTTCAGAGGTTTCTGTGTGGTTTCCTTCAGTGGTTCTTGGTGCAGCGCCCCCACAGGCCAGGAGGGGAACAGGTTGGTTTGACTCAGAGCAGAGAGGAAGAGAACCACAGCATGATGAAGTTTTGGGTCCAAAAGAACCGGGCTTACCGGACCATCAGGTGTGAAAACATCCTCAATCCGTCTCCAAAAGTCTGTAACTTTTCCAAACCTTTTGCCTTCCAGGTTTACTTCAAACGGGACGGTGAGCTGATTGACGTGTTTCCAGCAGCTCGGTCTTCTTCCTTGGTGGGACATCACAGTAAAGCCTCCAAAAGAAACCGGAGCGTGAACCAGGTTCTTCCCAGAGGAGATGTTGACGACACCAAAATCCAGAAGTCCCTGTCCCTGCAGAACCAAGCGGGGAAAGTGACCCAGCTGAGAGAGAATGAGACGGACAGCTTGGAGCGAGGAGGGGAGGAAGCATCCAGGATGAGGCTGGAGTCGACCACAGAGGGCATCCCGGAGACGGTGGTGAGCCGGGAGTTTCCACGCTGGGTCCAGAGCAGCGACCCGCTCTACTACTTCCAGCACTGGCAGCAGGTGGCGGGCGACGGCACCATGGAGGCCAGAGCCATGCTGACCTGGAGCCTCAACCCCCAGCTGGATAACGAAGCCCTGTTCAGTTGCGAGGTCAACCACCCTGCTCTGTCCATGCCCATGCAGGCCGAGGTCACACTCAGTAAGGTCAACACCAAATCTCCACTCACTCAACGCTTCCAGCGCCTCAGAAAAGTATCTACTGCAGGACTGACCTGGGCTAGGGACCACAACGGCCAGAAAGTATTTGAGATATTTGAGACCCCATTGTTACACACTTAATAATTAATCAGTGTTTTTTTTTTAATTGTTGACACGTTTGGCAACAATTTGGTGGAGAGTGAGAAAGTGGCTAAACACAAAAACAAATCATCACACTGGACTCCAGTTATGTCTGCTTTGTTTGGCCCAAATAAAGCAGACATGACTTTTATCTGGAAGGTTCTGCATTACACAAATGACTGATTCTCACAATGTTCACAGAATCCCAGCATCGCTGAGCATTTATACCGAGAACAGTTCATGTTTGTCTCAACCAGTCCAGTTCCTTCCTGTCAGAACCAATTTTCACCCATCATTTTTAAAATGATAACGTATTAAACTTAATTAATTTTGAGATGAGATGTGAAACAGTTCAGAGGAAATCAATTCTTTTGCAGTGAATCATTTGTATAAAAGGTTTGGGGAATTAAAGCAGGTTTTATTTTCAACCTTTTATTTTCCCACTAATGAGTTCAGAAGCTGCTTGAAATGCTGAGTGTCTGGGTTGTGTTTGTGCAAATGAGCCATTTAAAGGGCTTGAAGCAAAGGAAACACACACACACACACACACACACACACGCACGCACGCACACACACACACACACACACACATGCACGCACACACAGACTAGTGTTTCAAAAAGGGCAGTAATGATTTTATTAAGGGTGAATATGTGCAGCACAGATAAAGCAGCTATTTTTATTGTTTTCTGGTGTTTTTCAGAAATTATGCTTCTACAGTTAGGGCCAAAAGTATTCATACTTCCAGCAGATTTAGATTCAATGTGACCTTTAACCTGGAAGTAATACTAATTAAACTTTCAGATGTTTTTTCTCAGTTTCTGTTTCACTGTTTCTCTTCTAAATGAAGCCGCTAAAGGAGCTTCTACTGATATTAACTGATCCTGGATCAGGTCTTCCATTTCTTTGTGTGTTTTTCCTCTCCACTGTCGCTACATGCATGCTTTACGTGCCAGGCAGACAGCTGGAGATGGTCATATTTCAGTGAGGTCCTCTGTTTTTCCCTCAGCTGCTCCCAGAGGACCCAAGCTGTCCACCAGACCCAGTAAGGCCAAAGTGGGAGACACGGTGCGAATTTCGGTCCAGGGCTTCCAGCTGGGACCGTCTGCTGTGAGTTCCTGACTCTAAAACGTCTCTGTGCAGCTTGAAAAAGTAATAATACAGAACAACTTCAGTATCGGCAGGATAAATGGTAGGAGATGTCAACATGAATGAAAAGGTTCAAATGAAAAAGATGAGGCTCCTGGATCTCCATGGAGACTCTAATGACCCTGAAAACGGTTCTGGATCGTTTTGGTGCAAAGCGATAAAAGCTGCCCGCTTCACTTTGTAGGCAACAATTATGAAGTAGCAACAGTTTATAAAGCTTCAAAGATCCAGCTTTTATTTTGGTAGTTCACTTCCCGTTAATGGCAAGTGAATCTTCCTGTTAGCTAAACATTTGGCTCTGTGCTAGCTAAATAATCAGCTTGCTAACTACATATATACGTGGCTAAATAAATATAAATATTATATATAAATGTTATATATAAATATAGAACATTTGTTATATAAATATAACCAGCTAAAATATCAGCTTCTTAGCTAAAAATTTAAGTTAGAGCTAAAAACAGTATTTAGCTTATCTAGCTTGCAAAATAAATATTTAGTTTGGACCTAAACTTTTATCTGTGGGCTAGCTTAATATTAGTTCACTAACAATATATTTAGCTTGCTAACAGAATCTTAGCCTTATAGCTAAATATTTATCTACTGAATATTAACTTCAGAGCTACATATTTAGCCTGCTAGCTAAATATTAGCTTCCTACATAAACATTTAACTGACTAACCAAATACTAGCTTGCTGATTAAGTGTTTGGTTTGAGGCTAAATATTTAGCTTACTAACTAAACGTTTAGTTTTAACATAGTGAAAATATGACTGTGAAGAAAGAACTGCTATTTGTTCCTCTTATGACAGAAAATGTAACCCAAATTACTGCTGTTAATCTTTGACTGTAATTTGAGTTAATCGTCGACTTGGTGGAAAAATAAAGTAGAAATCGGTTTTAGAAAGAATTTTTAGTGCCTGTCAACATGTTTCTTTGACCTTTGGTCACATTAATGTAACGAAGATCAATTTATTTAGTTAGAATTTAACCTTTAACTTTCAAAGGGAATTGACTGCACTGTTTGTTATTTAGGGCATCAGAGTAAAGGGGGTTGAACTTGTGTCCACAGACCAAGGTTTTCCCGGAGCCTCTGCTCACCTGGACTCGGGTCGGCGGGAACCTGCTGGACGGCAACGAGAAGCACGATGGGAGGGAGCTGGTTCTGGAGCGGGTCCCCGCTGAGCTGAACGGATCCATGTTCCGCTGCACGGCGCAGAACCCTCTGGGCTCCACCGACACACACACCCGCCTCATCGTGTTCGGTGAGAACCGCTCAGAACCGGCCCAGAACCAGGTCAGAACCGGGCCACAATCAGGTTTTACTTTGTGTTACAGAGAACCCAAGACTGAAGAAAGGAAGGGAACATTTTATCGGTACGTTCAAGAACGAAATGTGATTCGACGCACTGACCACCCTCATTTATGGCCTAGTTAAAGTATAAAAACATTGAATTTGAAGCTGAACATTTAGGTTTCTAATTAAATAACACATTGGAGCTTGCCAACAAAATTTTAGCTTACTGGTTTAAAATTTAGTTTGCTGATACATATTTACCTTGCAAACATTTAATTGAAGATAAATATTTAACTTTCTAACTAAATGTTAGCTTACTAGTTTAACATTTAGCTTGGTAATTAAATATTAGCTTGCTAATTAAATATTTAGTTTGAATCAATTATCAATAAATCTTATTTTCTCTCTTATATCTGGCTTTATAATCCAAATTATTGCTGTTAATTTTTTACAGTGTAACTTCACAAACTGGAACGAAATGAGTGGAAATGAAGGAAACATTTAACATAAAACTACATCAAATTTTCCATTTTTGATAGGACATTTAGGTGACTTGTTAAGATGAGCAATAAAAGCATTTAGACTGATTTAAAGGTGAATCACGTCCTTGTGTGCAGCTCTCAACGCAGCGGCCACTCGGCTCTCCCTCATACCGAACCTCCTGGTTCTGCTGAGCTTCGCCTGTGAGCTGACCTGAGCCGAGCTCCGCGGCTCCAGCAGAACACCAGCCGGTCCGGGAGGCCGGACCCGGAGGCCGGACCCGGAGGCTCAGCGGACTCAGGAGCTGCAGGAGTCAGTCGGCTTCGGCAGGGTGTGTGTCCAGGAACAGGCGCCGAGTGGGACCCCGGTCCGGTGGGCGGATCCGGACAGACGGGTTGAACTTTCCATTCTGGACGTCAGCCGGATCTCAGCTCTGGACATTTTTTTCCAGGATTACTGCATCTGGGTTGCCAGATCTGACTGACAGTTTCTGGTCCTAACAGAACCTAAAACCCGGTCAACTCCAAACCCAAACAAAAAAAAAAACAGCCCAAATCTCAACTTCTGTTGAAACGCAGGTTAATATTATCATACACATCTCATAACGGCTTGTCGGGGGAAAATGAGTACATTTCCACCAAAAAACTCAGAAATTTCCTTATTTTTCTAGTAAATTTCTAAGATTATTCTAAACATTTTTCAGTTTCAAAAGTTGAAAATTTGTACTTTCACCTATTAGCTAAAGATTTAGCTCCAAGTTAAATAAATATTAGCTTGCTAACTAAATATTTAGTTTGGAGCCAAGTCACAGTTTCAAAAGCCAAAAATGTTCAAGTTTGAAACTTTTGGAGTTAGAAAAGTCAAAAAGTTTTGACTTTCAAACTCAGAAATTTTGAAGTTTTCTTTTTTCTAAACACTCCCCCCAACATTTCTGAGTGTTTTCTAGTTGATCTTTGACTTTTCAAACTCAGAAATGTCCAAGTTTGTGGGCAGAAATTGACTCTTTTTTAATCAATAATGGCTCTAAAACACCGGAGTAGTCGACAGTTTCCAGCTGAAACAGAACTGGACTTTTTGAACAAACCTTGAGTTTTTTGTGGCGCTATGTCCTTTTAAATCATGAAGTTACTCTGGGATTTGTATTAAAATACTACATAATGACACTTTATTAACCAATGATTAATCATTGATGATGTCATGTTAGACAGATCCTAGAAATTTCCAATTAAATTAAATAAGACCGGTGCAAAATCACGGCATTTTATTAAAAGTTTTGTGCTTCTTTCTAAAAATCCACCAAAAAGCAGCACAAATGTTAACAATCTGGCAACACAGTATTTTTTTCCCATTTGCACAGTAAAGAAATGTGCTTCACTTGTTTAAATGACACAAAATGTTTTATTGCAAAAATATTAAAGGGTGAATTTAAACCGGTACACGTCTGCCTACAAATAATCATCATTCCGGATCAATAGCAGAACATTTGCATCCATAATGTGAAGCAAACTGAGTGGCGGAGCCCCGACCCTGCAGAAAATCCTCCGCCCGCCTCCCCTGACGTGAAGCACACACCTTGAGCAGCGGGTCAGATAAATAAGAGCCGGGAAACACGGCGACGCTGCGGTGCTTCCTGCCTGGAGTCGCTCCTTCTGGGACGTCCTGCCGTCTGATTCAGGCCGAATCCTGCAGAGAAAAGGTTAGAAACCTACGCAGATCTACAGTTTCATGTTCTCTAATAGACTCTTATATACAAACACACGCATCTAAAAGCAGCTTGTTAGAGTTTAGACGCTCGGCTTCTTGTTAATATCCTATCTTTATTATAACAACATATATATATATTTACAGAGTTTATGGTTCTTCTAGACATATTCACAGTTCTGTGTGTTGGTGAACGTCCAGAACAAATAGTGGTTCTGTCCGTTTTTAGAGTTCAGGAGTCTCAAAGTGTTTGTTTGTTAGAGCGTTGCATGTTTTTCCTTCGCCGACCGGCCGAGTCGCTTCAGAACTTCGGAGGAAAACGTCAGAGTTCGAGCAGCAGGAAGTCTTCGTTGTCGTCGGCCGGCAGCATCAGCTGCTGCTCGTAGTACAGGCTCTTGGCGTAGTTGATCTCCTGGGAGATCTTATAGGCAAGGCTCTCGTTCCTCACTTGGACCTGCGGGCGACAGCGGCAGCGTTACAGGCTGCAGGGCCTCCCAACGCCTCACACTGCAAAACACAACATCCTGCCAAGTCGATTCTACTGGAAATATCTTAATATCTTAGGTAAATTATTCCTTAAAAGACATTTCTGAGTCTGAAAATTGACATTTTTGGAATTACATTTACATTTTCAGTGTTTGAAAAGTCATACGTTCGCTAGAAAAAATTCTGAAATTTTGAGATCAAACTCAGAAATTTTCTAGAAAGAGTGGAAATTTTAAAAGTTAAAAGTTGAACATTTTAAACTAAAAGTAAAAAATGTTCAACTTTTAAAACTCAAAAAAAAAAAAAAAAAAGATTTGTTACAAATTTTCAGCATTTGAAAGTATATACATGTTGAAATCAACTCCTCTTTTTTCCTTCTCCAGTTGCGCTTATATGCTGTCGTACATTTTTTTTATAACCAGACATTTTTCCCATATTACAGGTTAAATTATCTGCCAGTGGAGTTAGAACTTTTATTAATTTTAAGAACATATTGAATTAAAACAAGCTCCTACATCTTGCCAGAAGTTACCTTTATCTTATTTTAAGTGCTCTCTGTACAAATACTTGGTAAGATTTTGTGTTTTTGCAGTGTAGAGAATCATCAGAGTTTATGGATCTTAAATGTCTTTTTTCTTCCTGCAGCTACATAACCAGGTTTCAGTGTAAAGTAAGAGTTCTGGATCTCTGACCCGTTTCATTCAAGAGTTTTTCGGATGTTTGTTTTCTCTGCAACGCTGCGGTTCTGGTTCTGGTCTCACCATGGGTCTCTGTTGCGAGGGTCCGGGAATGGCCACTCCGCTGGTGGAGTTCTCCGCCTTCTTGGTGAGCTGGACGTAAACCTTCCCATACTCCCTGGAGACCAGGCAGTGGAAGAGGTCGTCGTACTTGACCTCCAGGACGATGCCCTCGCGGTCCACGCTGTCGCCCGGCTTCAGGAAGTAAACCACTTTGGAGGAGATGAGGACGCTGTAGGTGTCGATCGGCTCCACCGCCATTAAGCTGCCGGATCAGAACCAGGAAGTGGGTTGGGAACGTGACAGAAGCCGGAGTGATCCGGCTCCGTTTGGGCTGCAAACGGGAAAACTTACAACTCGGAGAGGATGTTGTCGGTGAGGCGGAAGAGCTGCTCCTGACCTTCGGCCTGAGTGGCTGAGTACCGCGGCAGCAGGCCCTGCGGACCCTTACAGCAGCGCGGCTTCCTGACGCGCTGGACCGGGAGTCTGGACAGGAAGTCACAGGCAGACAAACAGGAAGTAGGGCTGGGCAACAAATCAATCGCAATGCATGCCAGGATTCACATGTCATCAATATCAATATATAAAATATTCAATAAACCGCACAGCATTCTGGGAGACGTAGGCAAAGGGAAGACTTTAGCAACTCAACCTCTCAGCTAGCTAAGCTAGGGAGGTGGACCAACTCACTCACTCTGGTTGCCTAGCAACAGGGTTGCAACAGGGTTGCTAGGTAACCGTCTGTTCACGTCAAATGTTGGACTAGTTTCCAGTGTAGATACCTTTAAACCCATAAGATGAGACCAAACTAGCTTACAAGTAACTTTTCAGCATGAAATAAGCTGGTTTTATGTCCATAATTTCTTAATATTGATTTTAAAAAGTATTAGTTCCACTGGCAGATTATTTAATTAGTACTTTGTCAGAATTTGGACTATAATGTCTGAATTATTTAGTTAAAACCAGCTCCTATATCTTGCTGAAAAGTTACTTTGGCCTCATTTCAGGTGTTCCAAGGTTTCTGCACTAGAAACTGGACCAAAAATACTTGGTAAGAAGTTCTGTTTTTGCAGTGTATTTGTGGCTCCCGTCCCTGAGGAACCCCACCTGTGGCTGCTGAGGCTGGCGATGTCCCGCACCGTCTGGGCCGTCTCCGAGGCGAAGTCCAACGCCCCGGCGACGGGTTTGGTGACGGTTCCCACCAGACCTTTACCGAGTCCGGAGAAGAAGCCGCTGACGCCGCCCTCCGTCTTCACGCCCTCCACGGTGGAGGTGATGATGCTCGTCATGCCCCCGATGATTCCTGCAGGTCGGGGGCGATTTACAGTCATGAACCGGCAGAGCGGCCATGTTGCTGTGACTCGGCGTTGGCCGGCTCACCGTGAGCGAGGCCGTGGATCCCGGCCACCAGGTGCTCCCCGCTGGTGGCGCCGCAGTGCCGGATGTAGTCCCGCTCTCTCTGGTGCCGGTTGTCCATGGTCTTACCCAGACCGTCCGATAACGTGCCTGCAAACTGACGGAGAAGACAGAAATGACGATTCGGCCCGCTTTGATCCGGGTAACGATCCGATTCTTTTGAACGGTTCTTTACCCTCAACAATAGGACAACAGTCTCTGTTCGTTGTTTGCTCTTCACACACTGCAGTAGATATTATTATTCTATTTAGTTTTAAAAATATATTTGTTTAACTGGTGAACAAGTCATAGAATAGTAAAAATAGACGATAGGAGCTGGACATATAAGCAAATTCTGAGAAAAAGTTCAAATTTAATTTCAAAATTGTTAGAATTTTGGACATTAAAATTTAATTTTAAGTTTTTGTCACAGAATTTAGAATTTTTCTTAGAATTTTTTTTTTACCTTTTTTTTTTTTTTTTAGAATATTTAGATTTTTCTCAGAATTTAGACTTTTCAAAAGTCTGAATTCTGAGATTAAAGTATAATTTTTTTTCAGTGGGCCAAATTCTCTCCAATTACCATTTGTTATATTTTCCTTTTTATTTTGTTTCTATGTAATAAGTAGCATAAAAATGTTATTAGACCACAAAATGTCAAAACTACATGGATTTTTGACATTTTGAAATGAAACATTTTATGCAAGTATACAGATAATTTTTTGTAAAAACACACTGCAGTTATTTACTTGAACAGATGATTTGGCTTCTTTTGTGATCTTCACCCATAAAAACATAATATCATAATAAAACTGTTCAAACTGGCTGCTGACAGAGAAGCGGGTCATCTGCAGTGACCGGATCCAGAGACTCGGTACCTTGGCGGCGGAGTTGGAGACGCCGTGCGTGACGTTGAGGATCATGCCGTGGACGTTGCCGTGCTTGATGAGCTTGGACATTCCCTCGGAGACGTCGTTCAGGAGGCCCAGCGGGTTCCCCAGGAAGTCCACGGAGCCCAGGATCTGCGCCGCCTGGCTTATCAGCTCCTGCAGGGGAGACGCCGGAGCGTGAAGAACCAGAACCGGGGTGTTCGGATAGACGAGCCCTGATGTGTGAACTCTGACCTCTCGGAAGTGCTTGAGGATGTCGTTGATGATGATCTCCTGCGTCTCGTAGGGGTGGACTCTGGTAAACGGGTCCATGTTGATGACTGCGTCCTCGAAGCGGATCAGCAGGAAGCCCAGGGTGCCTTTAAGAACCTGGACAGGAAAAAACCCGACATCAAAACCACCGGCTTCAATCAGAACCACTTTAAAACTGAAATTATTCTCCAATTCTTTGGTTCCAACCTGGAAGTAGAAGTTAAAAGAATATTTTATACATATAAATATAAATTTACCCATGACAGAAACAAAAAAGCTAGCTAGCAAGCTGCAGGATATTAGCTGCTAGTTAGCGGTAGCCGCAACGGCCTCTAGTCCCAGAACCAATGAAGATGTACGAGTGACTCAAACTTTTGCCTGACGGAAAAGTTTCAGAAGAAAAAGAAACTAGATCAAATAAACAAGAATAAATTTAAGAGCCGTGATTAAAGCACTTAAGGCTAACTTACTTTTTTTAAAAAATGAATTTAAGACATTTTAAGAACGTCCTGAACGTTATGATTAATAAAAAAAGTTATGTTGTAATTTTGTAAACCAGATATAAATATAAATCAATGTAAGTAAACCGTTAATTGACCATAACTTCAAGTTTTTATCTTTCAAATAATATTTTAAGATCTAAAATCTGGAAACATGTTTTCCTCTTGACACTAAATTTTAATTCTCACACTCCAAATTCTTCCAGATGTTTCTAGACTGCAGTGGAGCCCTGATCCGTCCGGGCCTGAAATCTTCACGGTGAGAAAGCGGACCGGCGTTACCTTGAGGTCCGGCGGCAGCTTGTGAGACGGGAGGACGCTCAGTTTGATCTGAGGCAGGCTGATCTTCAGGTTCTCAAAGTAGTATCGCTTCCGGGGCCCGCTGTCCTCGCTGGGCCGCTCATGCAGGTTCTCATCCAGGTTCTCCAGCCCTGCGTTTAGGTATTCAGTTATTTTCACAAACAGCCTGCTGAGGCAGAGCAACGTGTCAGCAGAGAGAGGCGCGACACCCACCGGCTTCGGCCTTCCCGTAGCCGAAGAAGCTGAGCAGCTTGAGCAGCAGCTTCTCGTCGATGATGACCGTGAAGCGCCGCGCCGTCACCATCAGGTGCTGCCGACACATCCAGCTCAAATCAGCACAGAAAAACGCTCCGATCCTACAACCCAACTGAACTGCTTCCACACAGACAGAGGTCAAAGTTCAGCCTGGATCTGACGTTTACATGGAGACCGTTTGTGTAAATCAGAAGTTCCATCAATTTAGCTTTTTCTCTGTGCAGTAAGAATTAACTTTTATTAGTTTAGAACCAAAATCTGTGATTAGTTTTAATATTTGCAATGGTTTACAGTACTTTGGTAACAGGAGGTTTTTGTAAAATTATTTTGTGACCACATCAAATGAACATTCATTTTCATTTTTTAGTTATTGTTTTGTCCATATTGTTGCTGGAAATAAATGACATATTTTTTTCAGATCTGGTTGGTTTCAAACATTGAAGTTTTCCTGGGAAAATCTTTGAATCTTGAAGTTTGCTTCTTTATTTTTGTAAGGAAGCTTAGATAAAAGAGAGAAAAACAATAATAATACATTTTGATTATTTACTTCTGCTTTCAGAGGAAATTGATGCAACAAACCACTGCAATGATTTCACAGCTGATAAATTCATTAGATTTCCTATAATCCACACAAATAGGCGTCTATTTATTGTCATGATAAATTTCAGTTATTGGTGGTAAATAAAACACCTAAACTGGTAATATTATCAAAAATGCATTTTTTTGTTATCTTTTCAGTTTCATGAAAGCATCAACAAATGTCAGTAAATTCAAAAATAGGATTAAATGCATTTTTTTTAAGTGTCGTCCTGCAGAAGACAAATGTAAATGGGAATATTTTCAAGAACAATCTTTGTGTTTGCGGCTTAAAAAATAAGTAAATTTTTTTAGAATAATCCTTATTGTTATCACTATATTACAACACATATTACAATAAACCTCAAAATCTCCTTTTAACACATTTTTCTCTCCAAATATTTACCAGCAAATAGTAAAATAATCAGCCTGTCAGCCTGAACTGCCCTGACGTTCAGCTCAGTTTTTCACATCTTGATGCTAGAAGGATTTTTTTGAACCAGAGGACCAAAGAAACACCAAACCGAATATTAGCGGCTGTATGTATAGATTTGAGCCAGTCTGAGCGGATCGTACAGGAAATGAACGTGATCCCACCTTGAAGAGCTCGGTGAGCATGAGGCTGCTGGGAACTTTGACCGAGTTGACCTGCAGGGCGGGGCCGCCTTCGTTGGCGCCGTCGTCTGCCGTACTGGGAGAGACACACAGCATCACTGGCTGGGTGGTGCCTAGCAACTGGTTGTCCACCTGACGGCAACACAGAGACAGTCAACACGTCTGCCTGCGTCAAAACTAAAATAACTTATTAAACCCCACGCACCCGGTACCAGGGGCCAGATTTGGACCTTTTTTTGTTTACACCTCCATTAATGCCCCTTCCTTCAGTTAAACATCTAGACAGATTTGGTTTCCGTGGAAACGTCAAACTCTTGCCTAAAAGCTGATAAAAGGACTTGATTTCATCTCCAAGTCAGTGACCAGAAACCTTCACCAAAGAGACATTGTATGGAGCTCCAATAGTGCCAAAAACAAAAAAAACATATTTTGGTGGCTTTAAGTTGTTTTTCAGTAAAATGTTCCCAAATCTTTTGTAAAAAATACACTTGAATTGGAGATGAATATAATAATTTATTATGCTTTCAACATAATTGGCTAAAAATAAATGTGTGTGTCAAAAAATAAATAAATCAAGGAATTTTAAATATGTAAAACTTTTATTAGGTTTGCTTAGTATAAACATAGGAAATCCTCAGTTTTGTCATTGGTGCCAAAGTGTTTTTTAAATAAAGCTTCTGTAAATTTGTTTAAATTAACCAAAATTAAACTTAAGCAAAGCAAAATTTTGCTTAAGTTAAATTAACTGTGAACCTATCTAGCAATAGATCCACAGTTAATGTGGCGTTTTCAAAGGTTCATAGCCTTATTTATGATATTTCTACAAGTTTTTATACTGTATAATGCAAAGAAATTCAACCAGGAACAAAACCAATTATTTTATGTTTCATCCTCATTTCCTCTAAAACTACAGCAGCTGCTGTGGTATTTACATTTCTGATGGAGACTCTCAACTGTTAGCTTTATTTTGATACTAAGATTATTGAAACAGAGTTTGTAATTGCTGAGAAAAACTAAATTAGATTTGGGTACGTTACTTTAAACACATGTTTCATGTAGTTAATAAAGACCTGGATGTTCTGGATGCTCAGCTCCAGGACTTCGGTGGCTGCAGTGTGAGTGAAGTGAACATCCACACCAGAGAGCGTCGCGAAAATGAGCTCCTCAGGAAGCTTGTTGACCAGAGAGATGCCCAGACCTTCCTCCAGGTTAACCAGCACCTGACCGGAGACACGGAGGCAGCGTCAGGAAAACAGAGCTACCACGGCGTTTCACGGCCATTACAGATGGAGCAGAAGGACTAAAGCTCCCGCCAGGAAACACAGACATGTTCAGATTAACCTGAGAAAGTTTTAGAAAAGACGATTTCTGAACTCCAAGAGTAAAATGTTTGTGACAAAAAACTCATTAAATTTTGAGATTAATCATAAAATGTCAAGGAAAACATAACATTTTCTAAGCCCCAAAAGTTTTTTTGAAACTTTGAAAATAATCTCAGAAATTTTATAGAAAAAAACTTGGAACTTTTCTGAGCTCATTAAGAAGAAAATTTGCAACTTTCTGACATTTTCTGAGTTTCAAAAGTAAAAAAATTTAAACTTCTGGAGATCAAACCTACAATTTTTTCTAGAAAATTTCTGGGATTAATCTCACAATTTTTTATTTTTTTTCTTACAAATGTTAAACTTTTCAAACTCAGAAATGTTATGATTTTTTTCTGGAAAATTTCTGGGATTAATGTCAGGGTTCTGCAGGAATCCCAGGCGGCCTGCAGCTGATGCTCAGCTCGACGCACCTCCAGCTCCTGCTCAGGCTCCGCCTTCTCTTCTTCTTCTTTGCTCACGTCTTGTTCTACGCTGGAGGAGCTCCACAACATTCTCCTGTGGCTGAAGTCACTGATCTGAAAACAGAAGCGATGTTTGCTCAGAGGCACAGCGGCAGCAAAACAGAGAGCAGCTGTTAGCACCGAAACTAGGGAAGTTATTGATTAATGAGTTAATATAAAGTTAATTGATCTTATTGAATAGTTGATAAGCGGCCATTATCTTGAAAGCCTCAGTTATATGTTCATATATGGGCGCTAATTTTAATCTAATAAACCATTAATCGACAGTTAATCATGAGATAATTAACTATTTCCATCCGTAACTGAAATCAACAACAACCTTTAACATTTAACATCTAATTTCCCTTTGGGGTCAATAAACTGTTTTTGAATTTTCATTTCAACCTGGACTGATCTCTAAGTAAACAAACTGAAACTGGAGTCAATCTGAACATAATCAGACGTGGTTACATCATCTTCTTTCAAACAAGTAAAGTTAACCTCTTCATTCTGTTTTCATATTGATTTATTTTACTACTAAACAAACGAATTGGTCAGTTTTAAGAAGCTAGCAGGCTAACAGCTGATTCCACAGCAGCCTGGTCCTTTCTGGGTTCTGGACTCACCTGGAGGACCCGGGTTGGTCCATCTGGTAGAACCTGGACCGACAGCACCCCTGATCCAGGTCTCATCTTCTGGTTGATGAACTGCTGCTCTGGACCGGGCTGATCCAGACCCGAATCTGGCCCCAGAACCACCTGGGCCCCGTCACACATCCCCGCCACGCCATTTTGCACCTGAGGGACAAAAGGTCCTGCTTCAGATTTACTGACAGAGCTGGAGTATTAATGGAGACATGGCTTAGTTTCTGGGTACCTGGGATTGTTTTTGCCCAACTCTGGTTTATTGTCTCAGTCCCTCCAGGATTTCATGATTTTTTTCTTTTTGCAATAAAAATCTGTGATTTTGTGGCTCTACTTTAGAAATATTTCCATATTTTTGTGCTAATTTCCCGCACTCTGATGGAGAACATGCTGTGTGATAATAGGTAATAAAGTAATAAGATTGGGTTTAAAAATGCAATAAAAATAATGAAAACCTCATTAGGTAATAAAGACGCAATCGTTTTGCGTTAAAAGCATGCAGGTTAATGCTGAGGGTTCTGACTGAGTCCTGAACTTCATGTACTCGCTGCTAAAGCTACCACTAGTTAGCACTGCCGTCATCAGTGCTAACTAGCCTGAGCATTCATAACATGCTAACAGCGCTAAGGCCCGCCTCCTGGCTCTGATTGGTTGTTTCTAGTTAGCACTGACAGAAGGCAAAGGAGATGAATCTTCACAGTTCGTCTTTCTCATAGCAAACTGTCACCAAACGGTGACAATTTTAACAAATATGCAAAAAAATATTTTTAATAAAAGTTACATGCTGCAGCTTTAAAGAGCGATGAGCTAAAATCAGTGGTAGCGTAACAGAGGATGAGATGAGAGCAGCGACCTGAACCACCAGGCGGAGAAGGCCGCATGTCAGCATGCCTCTGCTGAAGTACCAGGTCTGGGTGGTGCTGCGACGCGAGTCGGGCCTCCTCAGCATCAACGGCTCAAACCTGCCAGGAAACAGGCGGTCAGAAAGCTTCAGGTTCACCAGGCCACCACTCCCTACAGCAGGCGGATCCAGAACCGGTACCTGTTATCGCTGACGGCAGCCAGCCCGGCGATGTCCAGAACCATGGAGGTGTCCAGGGGTCGGGTCTGGGACGGCTTGCTCTGGGGCGGGGAGGAGCCTTCGTGGCACAGCATGCCGGACCCGGTCATCCTCCACAGCTGGGAGCGCTTCCCCGGCTCCTGCAGAACCAACAAAACCATGCTGGACTTACCGGAGAAAATCACTTCATCACTCTACAGAGTGATGAAGTGATTTTCTTCATCACTTCATCACTCTGTGATCGTTACAACAAACGATCATCTGCAGCTTCATGACGTTACATCCAGATTGTTGTTACATTTAATCAAATTTTCCTTTGGGATCAACAAAGGGAACCAGAATCTGTAGTTTCAACACATTTTTTATGCTAAAACAAAAATTTTATCCTGTCATTTATTTAGCTTTTAATGTCTGAACAAAAATGTAATTAATTCTAATTATTTATGGCAATTATTTCTGTGGTGGTCTGGCTTTAAATGTGAAGGAAGGAAGAAAGGATGGATGAATGTATGAGTCCAGATTTTTCCAATCTTCCTTTCACCTTCCCTCTCTCACCTTTTTCCTGAGGATGACCCGTTGGGTTTTTGGGTCCACGTCCAGAACCAACTCTGCGCCGCTGCCCTGCCGCTGCTTCCCAGCCGGTCTCCTCTCCAGGTTCCTGCTCCAACAGAACGACTCGGTTAGCTCAGCAGATAACTTAGCTCAGTGGTTAGGTTTGCAGTTACTTTAGCGGTTAGCTTAGCAGTAAGCTCAACAATTAGTTTAAAGCTGTAGGGTTAGGGTTAGCGGGTCGTACAGGGAGAAGGTGTGAGTGGCGGCGATGTAGATGAAGTTCTCATAGTACAGCTTGTTGTATTCCCTGAAGAAGTTCATGTTGGCCATGACCTCGGACGACTCCGCCCCCCTCACGGTGAGGGTGATTAACGGCCGCAGCGTGGGCTCGTCGAAGGCGTAGTCCATCACCGACGCGGCCTTCACCTCGGAGCGCAGCCGCACGTCGGCCACGTCGTGCTGCCAGAACTGGATTGGAACCTGAAGGTCAAACATCCGGTCGTTAACAGCTCCGTCTGATAGTTGTTCTAAAAACATGTTCACTTTATAAACCCTAAAGATGAATCCCTCAAATCATAAACTCAGTTGTTTTGTGTCACTTGCAGTTTTTCAGAAAAACTTTTAACCAAACTACAACTGTATGTTTCCTGTTAATGTCCTTTTGAGGAACGTTTTCATTATAGTACCACTGATCTATGACCTCCATTTTGTATTTGTTTATTTTTGAATTTGTTATGTGATCTATGTATGTTATGTATTTTATGTTTTATGATGTATGTATAGAGCAGCTCATCTTTCTCAGAATCGTTCCAGATAAAAATATTAGCAGGATGCACAAAGTGTTAGGTTTAAAATAAGGTTGAAATGGACCATTTATGCTTTTTCAGAAATACTGTAGCGCCTAAGTTACCAAATGTTTTATATAATCAACTGTCATGTGATTACAAATGGCTTTAAAAGGTTGTTTACCTTTTAATAATGCAACAGGAATGCTGGACAAACATCTGCTATTTTAGAGGAATGAAAACATGTCTTAACTATAACAAATAATAGAGTTTTTAAAACAACCTTATTTAATTATTTTATTGTATAAAGTGATATACTTGAATATTTATGAATCAGTATGCCACGTCACTAATGTTATATTGACGTATTTTTGTAATAAAAGGTTTTATCCTGAGGATCTGAACCCCAGAAAGAGTAGTCATTGTCATGGCAACGGCTAATGGGGATCAAAACAAACAAACAGAAGTTTACTGAAATACTAACAGTTCATTTTATTTACAGGTATTATCAGTGGTGGGCACACTTCCAGTAGTCTGCTAACAGTCAAGCTAACTTTCATTTAGCGCCTTAGAGCTAACTTTGCTAACTTCGAAAATGTTTAGCACACTTTGCTTCCCCTAAATAAAATTTTCTGAATAGATTCTAAAGCGCTAATTAACCTGGCTGTTTTGTAAGCTAGAGGGCGGCGGCGTACCTCCGACATGTTGTCGATGCGTAGAGGTGGAGGCAGCTGATCCGTGTCCGTGAAGGAAATCAGGTAGGTGACTCCTTTAAGGCTGATCTCGGTCCGCAGGAAGAAACACTTCCCCAGCGTGTCTCTGTTCACAGCAACACATCCTCAGTCAGGAGGAAGGAAACCAGAATGGACCACCACTAGCTGCAGTTTATTTAAAAGCTTTGCTAGTTCTCCAGAAAAAAATTACTGTCCCGCAAGAGTTTAGGCAGGTCAATAAGCCATTTTTTATTTATCATCTAACTCACTGATTGGTTACCTAGCAACAACCTGTTGAGTAACTTGTGAAGCAATGGCTTTGCAAGTGAAGTGAGCAAACGAGTAGAACAGCTGAACAGAATCTGCAGAAACCAAACTGTGGGTTTCACCTCATGTTGACGTGGAAGGATTTTGGTTTGTTGACCTCGAAGCCCCCGGACCACGTGCATTCGGGGACGTCCATGAGGCGCACGCACAGCAGCTGGTCGTAGTCGTTTCGGGGCCAGTGGAAAACCACGCTGGAGCCCGGCAGTGTGGAAATGTAGCTCTCAGGGTTGGAGGCGCCCTAGAATGTAGCATTAGTTGTTGGTGTATAATTGATGAAAAAGTTCATTTCTACCACTTTTTGGAGCATGTTTGAGTTTTCTGCAGTGGCTGTCGGTTCAAAACGTGCAGCAAACGCATGAATGATGCAAACAAAAACCACAAATGCAGCAGAAAAACTTTGTAAATGAAAAGCAACAGCAGAAAATAGAAGCAAGAGGGAAAATGCTGCAAAATTGCTCCACAAAACTGAAGTCCTCCAGACCACTAGGGGGAGTCTGGAGTCTGTCCTATTAAAAATATAATGCATATTTTCTTCTGGACATCTTACTAAATCATGACATTCATTCTTTACTGAGCCTCTGCTCCCATATGATTCAGTGATCGACTCCCTCTGGTGGTCTGGAGGACTTGGAGCATTCTTGTTGTTTTTACTATTCGCATAGTTTTCCAGTTTGCCTCTATTTTCTGTGAATGGAGCATTTTTTTCTTTTTGCTGCGTTTTTTTGTTGCATTTGTGTTTGAGTTTGTACCTGTTGGCCACCGCAGTAAATAAACATCATACAGCATGCCTTCACTAACATCCTGTCTGGCCTCTTCACAGGAAAATGGGTCGAATCTAATGATTTACCTAGCATACCATCACTGGAATGTCAGCAACTTTAAGGAAAAAAATCCCAATTTTACATCACATTTTCCAGTAAAACTCCACAACAAGGAGAACTACTAGCCTGTTTCTCACCTTTCCTCTTGCAAACTCTCTCTGAGCGAAGGCCAGTTTGTGTGTTGAGTGGTTATCCAGCAGGTAGCGGGGGGCAAAGGTCACTATGTGGGTGTCTCTGTAGTTTCCTTTCCCTTTACGCACGTCGATTCCTGCAGGAGCGATTGAGTAAACGGTCACCGCTGGGTTTAAGTAACATTTCTACATTTAAAATTCACTCGTCTGTTGCAGCAGAATTCAGAGACCCAACAGCGACTAAATGCATAAAGAGTTGGAACGATTATTTGTGATGAATCCATTTTTGAAGTAATCATCAACTAATTTAGTAATGAGTTAAGTGGAGTATAAAAACTCAACAAGGTCATTTGCTGAAAGAACAGCACAGTAATTAAGCCTAAACTGTACAAATATACACATATTTTGGAATTAAAATGAAAAAACTTCCTTGTCTGTAAATATGTTCTATCTAAAACTCCTCAAGTGGCAGTTTTAATACGCAGCTTTCATTCGTCTCTGATCTTAAATATGACACAGAGCATCTTGCCTATGTTGTAGATGAGTCCCGGTTTGTTCCCCTGCTGGGTGACGTTCAGGGCTCGGACTCCGCTCCCTCTATCCAAGGAGAAGCGTTGGCACCAGCCGGGAACCCCGTCCGGGTGGATCCCTTTCCCAATCCGCATCGTGCACCTGGAGTAAAGATGAGCAGGAATGAAAGAAAACCCGGTTCCTCTGGAAGCAAAGGGCAGAGCTGGCGTGCTTACATGGAGGGCTGCTCATTGTCTGTGTAGCAGAACAGCAAAGGGCTGAGGCTGCGGGCCAACTCATGCTCCTTGAACTGCCCCGCCGCGTCGGTTTTGGTGTTGTCCTGACGGAAAATCAACGGCAGACCTGAGGAACCAAAGAACAGGGAAATGATTAGTTCAGCAAAATCTTTCAGAACTGAACGTGGCACAGATGCTCCCAGGGACGTTTTGAAAAAGAAAAAACATCAATACTGAAAAATTCAAGATGGCCACCATGGTTGTCAAGAAAAATTAATTTCTCCACTATATTTGCCAATATTTATGAAAGATGAACACTCTTTGTGTAAAATCAATTCTTGGTCCCATAGAAATCACAATTTCTTTTTATTTTGGGATTTTTCAAGACAGCCGACTTGGCTGTTTTTCAACCAAAAAAATTTTTTCGCTCTAATTCCTTTTCTGGGTTGCAATAATAGGAATCTCTCTGCATCTACATAGTGAGTAATTATTGCCGGTAGTGAGCACGGCTAACCACATAGTTAGGTTCACTAACAGCTAATTCAGTTCTGCTAGTGCTAAACCAATAAACACACAAATTACTGGAAGCAATGCTAAATCACCATAGGCATACAAAATTGTTGTAGCTAAATTGCTAATTATAAAAAATAACTACAGCTAATGCTAAACTGCTCAACACATTTTACAAAAACTAGCAGAAGTTAAAGTATTAAACTTAAAGACAACATTGTTTTAGCAGAAGCTACCGCTATACCTGCAGAAAAATTACTGGACGCTAATGCTAAACTGCTAGGCACATTACAAAAATTAGTAGAAGATAATGCTATAGACAAAAATTATTTGCTACTGCTAAACACGTAAAAAAGTATCTGAAGCTAACGCTGCACCGCTAAAAACAAAACATTACTGGAAGCTAACGCTAACAATTAAGAAGACTACCACTCTGTCTCAAATCTTTGGCTTTTTCCAGTTGATGTTGAAAACATATGATGTTACATAAAGTTCATGAAAGTCATGAAAATGGGAAACATTTTCTGAAAGTAAATGGTTTAAAAGGCTCAAGAACGGCGGCCATCTTGGGTATATTGGGAAACATAAATTTTTTATGCTTGTATCCACATTTGAAAGCTATTTACAGTAATGTTCTGCATTGTGTAGGTAAATGAATCAGCAGACTAAAACCTAAATCTGAGGATTACCGGTCTTGTTGATGAGCCAGTAGGGAGCAGAGATCAGGATCTTCAGCGCTCCTTTTGCTCTCAGGACGATGCGGATGGTGAGACTCAGCTGCTGCTTGTTGGTGTCGTACAGCCTCATGTCCACCTTGTAGTTCTGAGTGCCAGGAGGAATCACCAGCTCTTTGCAGTCGGGGAAGTTCTCCAGATGGACTCCTGCAAACACATCGGGCCCAGCATGAGAACAGGGGCGGTTGTTAGGGGCTAAAGACCAATCAGAGAGCGAGTTTCCCCACCCAGCTCTATGTTCTGGGACGTGTCAGCAGAGTGAAGCACCGCCTCATCTCTCGGCCTCAGAGAGCCTCTGATGTTGGCTCCTTTGATGTAGAAGTTGAGGTCACAGGGCAGCAGGTTGGTCAGCACTACGGTGGGCAGCAGGTAGATGGTGTGACCTGGCTGCCGGTAGATCAGCTGAGCGCCGCCGGAATCCTGCGGCTTCGCCGGCTGCTGCTGTGGAAAGTTCTCCTTCTTGATGACCACACAGAATCTGCAGAAATCAGAATATTTTTATGAAAGCTAACAAATAGCAGGAATGGTTCTGGGGGTGGTTAAAGAAAACGATGCATATCAGGGTCTCTGCAGGTTTCACCAACTCAAATTTAATTTTAGACTGGTGTCTAAAATTTAAGGCTTTTAGACACCAGTATGAATTAAATTTAAGAACTATATCACTACAAAAATGTAGAAAAGAAAATTATGCATTTCCTATAGTAGTAGAATCAAGTTTTTTTCACAGAGTGCACATAACATCGTTTGGGTTGGCAACAGACCTGGTGACATATTTACACTTATTCAAGATAGATGCAAAAAAGCTGGCTAGCTAACTAACAAGGGTGTTTTAGCAGCTAGTTAGCAGTAGCCTCAACCACTTCCAAGTCACTGGACACTGAAGACATCTGCGAGCAGAGCAAGCTTTTTCCTTACAGAAAAGTCTGTGAGAAAGACAATCTACGCAGAATATACAAGATTACATAGTCCTACTGAACTAAATGCGTCTTTCTGACCCGGAGCTGACAGCGTGTTGAAGAGTTATGGACCGGACGCTTTTTTGATTCTTTGGAGAATCAAAGCAACACTCCAGGTATGTTTTTGATGAGTGAATAACATTCTAAAATAATGTAAAGCTCCAAGAAGTTGATTTTACATAATGCTGCCCCTTTAAGACATTTGAAGGACTTAATTTTAGATACATGATTTTACTTTAAAAGGCTGCGTGAAAACCCAGCATTTACCTGAAGTTGCGTTCGAGTGACTCATCAAAATCAGTTGACTGGCAGTCCCTCTTGCTGCTATTGATCTCTCCAGGTTGCTCCACGCTGGTCCAGAGGATCGGAGCCTTGCAGAAGAACAGACCCATGCCTTGAGGCCGGGCCTGCAGCCGCCAGGTGGTCAGGTGGAGGGGGATGGCTAACGACTGGCCGGGCAGGATGGGAGGCAGCACCACCGGCCCTGTCCAAAAAAACAAAATAAATACAGATTTTAAAACCATTCTGCATCTGATTCTCCCAGCAGGATGTAAGGAAGGAGTCTCACTGTCGGGTGCAGAGGGACTATCCAGCCGGATCTCCATCTGAACGTCCAGGCGATTCTTCACCATCAGGGCCGAGCGCACGGTGATGACCTTCCGGGCGCTGCCCTCCATGGTGATGGCGAACACCACCCTGACAGGGGGCAGCTCTGAGAACTGTGGGAAAAACGATCACAGAGTAAAATCCTCTCACAGTAGAAATCATTGCTATGCATTGAGTCAAGAAAATGACACAAAAAATCTGAAACAGGGATGCAATGCTAGATAAAGTCTGAGGCTGTTGCATTTCACAGGTCAGTAAAAAGTTTTAATTTAAAAAATGTCAAGAAAGTAGGAAGTAGGTCAGTTATGCTAGCTTGACTATGACAACCTTAACATGTGGATATGCTGCAGAATTCTTTTACTTTTTCAGAATGTTTTTGGTTATGAACGTACATAAACATGTGGGTGGATGATGTTGGTCCTGCTGATCGGGCTGCCGACCTGCGAGGCAGAGAGGGAGGAAAACAACATGGTAGAGAGCGTCTGTAATCATCACATACATTCTGGTATTTTGGTTTTATTCTCACAGTGCTTGAAGAGTTGTTTCTGTCCGGAGCAGCGTATCTGAAGAAAACCCCCACTTTTTCCACCGACACCGGCTCAACTTGCTCCCAGCCACAGACTCTGACCAGCAGCTGGTGGAGCTTCAGCTCATGAGTGTGTCTGCAGGAGAGGAAGAGAAGAGGACGAGAAAAGAGGAAGAGGAAGAAGAGGAGGAGGAGCAGAGGAAGGCAGAGGGGTCAGAGAACCAGGTAGAGTGTTTATGGAGAAAGGAGAACTAAAGCTGGTGCCATTAAAATGAAGTCAGCTCAGACTGAACTGCTGCTCCGAGTCAGAGACAGATGGAAGGACGGACAGACAGACAGATGGACGTACCGGTGACGTAGCTTCTCGCGGGCCTCAAACTCAAAGGGAATTTCCTCGCCGGGCAGAACCTCCCTCCACTGACTGAGGTTGTGAGTGTCATCAGTTCGTGAACTCTGGAGGTCAGAGATGGAGTCAGCACTGCTGCTGTGGGACAGCGCCACCCTGTGGAGACAGAGGGAAAAGTGCTTTCATTACTGGAAGTTATGGATGAGTGGATGAATGGATGGATAGATGGACAAGTGATTGGTGCTGCGCTGTGATTGGTTCTATGCTGTGATTGGTGCTGCACTGTGATTGGTGCTGTGCTGTGATTGGTTCTATGCTGTGATTGGTGCTGCGCTGTGATTGGTGCTTCGCTGTGATTGGTGCTGTGCTGTGATTGGTGCTGTGCTGTGATTGGTGCTTCGCTGTGATTGGTGCTGTGCTGTGATTGGTCCTGTGCTGTGATTGGTTCTATGCTGTGATTGGTGCTGCGCTGTGATTGGTGCTTCGCTGTGATTGGTGCTGTGCTGTGATTGGTGCTGTGCTGTGATTGGTGCTTCGCTGTGATTGGTGCTGTGCTGTGATTGGTCCTGTGCTGTGATTGGTTCTATGCTGTGATTGGTGCTGCGCTGTGATTGGTGCTTCGCTGTGATTGGTGCTGTGCTGTGATTGGTGCTGTGCTGTGATTGGTGCTTCGCTGTGATTGGTGCTGTGCTGTGATTGGTCCTGTGCTGTGATTGGTTCTATGCTGTGATTGGTGCTGCGCTGTGATTGGTGCTGCGCTGTGATTGGACGTACCTTGTGGGGGTTGTGGTCGACGTGGCGAACCACATGGTGCAGCCTGTGTGGTTTCGGAGTGCGAATGGGACAAACGGCTGCCTCCTCTTTGATATCTTCACATCTTTGGAGAAAACAAAAAAATCTCAGAGAGAGCAAACAGACTTATGACAAATTATATGAAGTGTAAAGTGTCAAAGCAAAATAACCAACCAGTTTTAACTGTTTTAACAACAAAATATCTGGATCTGAATGTGCTAACAGAAAATAGCTGCAACTAACGATTATTTTAGTAACTGATTAATTGGTTATTCCAATGATTAATCAGACACAAAAATTTGCACTTTCTGCAGATTTTTCAACCACTCAAGCTTATTTTACTCAACATTACAAATATATTTAAAAAAGTAAATAAAAATAGACATTTTATTCCCTAAAATGCAATAACAGCATTCCTTTAGCTTGATCATGTGAAAAGCTCACATATTTCTGCTGGACTTTGCATCTGTACAGTTTAGAGATGATCTCTAGATTATTTATTTTATTAATAATTAGATAGCAATAGCTGCTTAATATAAGTTTTTCTTTACAGATTTTGAACCAGGTGAAGCTAAAACTATGCCACTGATTTACAAACAAAGTAGGTTTTTCATCTTAAATGCAAATGTTTATATTTTGTACAGTTTGGCTTAATTACTGATTTGACTGTGTTGTCCTTTCAGCATATGGTCTTTTTTAGGATCTGTGTGATCCATTTGATAATTAATTGATTACTAAATGAGTTGGTTTCAATGACAGATTAATTATAATTAATTGGATTAATTGTTTCAGCCCTATAGTAGAGTCATTAATCATTTAAATTTTACTGGACCATGAAAAGCGCTTCAGAGAGAACGTGAAGAACAAAGATGCAGAGCACAGTATAGAGGGGAAGAGGTGAACTGGGAGTGTTGATAGAGGAAAACATGGCTGCACAATGGCGGCCTGGGTGCCAAAAACGGTCAGAATGTGCTGCAAATCCTTAAAACTCTGCCTATTTATCTCTGCGTAGCTCATAACTACAGCGAAGGTTGTGCTGACCAAACGGAAACGTCCAAACATGACCAGGCGGTTTCCTTAAGAGTCCGTCATTCCTTTCTGTCGTATCTTTTTAGATAGTGGAAACCCTGACACTGTTTCCACTGACCATATAATTACACAAATTGACATTTAGAAAATACATTTGGGAACACGCCAATGTCAAAAAAAAGTTTTTTGATAAAAGGTTTTTACGCTTTTGGAGTTGGCCATTTTGGTTTTTCGAAATTGGTTTATTTTGACAAACTGCAATGGAAACGCTCTTTTGGAATCACATGATCAACAACCAGATGTTACTACTGGAGCAAACCAGTACCAGTACGCACCAGTAGGATCAGGCATGTGATGTTTTTTAATGAATTATCGCATGAACAAACGTACTCACGTGTGATTTTAATCACATTTTCTATTTAATGAAAACACTGCGGTTGGAGTACTGACAAAGTTTTGCACTGGAAACGCAGCTACTACATCCATATTGCAAAAACACTCAATCTTACCCTGAAGTTTTGGTCTAGTTTGTAGCGCAAACATCTTAGTACATTTGATACAAGACAAAACTAACTTAAAAATAACTTTTTAGCAACATATAAAAGTCAATAATTCCTTATATTGATAAAAAAAAAACCTAACAGATATAAGTGAAATAATCTGCCATTGGAACTAGTATTTTTTAATTAATAGTAAGGATTTATTGATTTACAAACCAGCTCCTATTTCTTGCTGAAAAGTTACTTGTAAGTTAGTTTTGTCTTATTTCAAGTGTTCTAAGATATTTCCACCAGAAACTCAACAAAAATACTTTGTAAGGTTTTGTGTAGACAAAGTAATATTTATCTAACGCAGTCCTAATTTTTCCTGATGCAGAAGAAGTGTTTTCTATCTGCTGAATCCTTCAGGTGGTCTAATGATTGCTAAGGGTGAGAATCTGACTGGTACCTCTGGAGTGAGTCTGCTGCTGGAGGCTCGTCAGGCTGGCTGTGCTCCTAGTTCTAAGGT
This sequence comes from Alfaro cultratus, assembly GCA_903066825.1. Taxonomy (NCBI): domain Eukaryota; kingdom Metazoa; phylum Chordata; class Actinopteri; order Cyprinodontiformes; family Poeciliidae; genus Alfaro; species Alfaro cultratus. The sequence goes on from CAEFZX010015065.1 coordinate 64,745, forward strand.
GAGTCAGAGGCGCACCTGACCGCAGAGAGACACGGTTACAGGAAACAGAGAGAAACATGGAGGAAACAGAGACACAGAGGAAACAGAGACACAGAAGAAACAGGAAACAGAGACACAGAAAACAGAGAGAGAGACAGAGGAAACAGGAAACAGAGACACAGAGGAAACAGAGAGAGAGACAGAGGAAACAGGAAACAGAGACACAGAAGAAACAGGAAACAGAGACACAGAGGAAACAGGAAACAGAGACACAGAGGAAACAGAGACACAGAGGAAACAGGAAACAGAGACACAGAGGAAACAGAGACACAGAGGAAACAGAGACACAGAAGAAACAGGAAACAGAGACACAGAGGAAACAGAGACACAGAAGAAACAGGAAACAGAGACACAGAAAACAGAGAGAGAGACAGAGGAAACAGAGACACAGAGGAAACAGGAAACAGAGACACAGAGGAAACAGAGACACAGAGGAAACAGGAAACAGAGACACAGAGGAAACAGAGACACAGAGGAAACAGAGACACAGAAGAAACAGGAAACAGAGACACAGAGGAAACAGAGACACAGAAGAAACAGGAAACAGAGACACAGAAAACAGAGAGAGAGACAGAGGAAACAGGAAACAGAGACACAGAGGAAACAGAGAGAGAGACAGAGGAAACAGGAAACAGAGACACAGA